>JACXIT010000085.1:1099077-1165412 GCA_014737525.1 Bombus difficillimus | reverse complement strand
TAATAGAGGTGTTTTGAATGATATTTACACTGAATTAACGATTAAAATATCACTTAACACTGAGTCAACAATTGAAATGTCAACACGGAGTTAACAATTAAAATATCGCTTAACACTAAGTTATCAATTTAAATATCACTATTTCTTTCCAACAATCTTTGAAGAATTTAACGTCTACGAATGTTATACGTGACAGATGAAAGTGTTTTTAGCGAAGCATTATTCGGTGACGATGTTGTCAGGAAAGAAAACTAGTGATGGGTGGTCGCCCCCCCCCCCCCGCCGCCAACGGTTATTCGCCGGTGGAAGCGCCCTTCGAGTATCTCTTGTAGCATGTTTCACCGTAATGAGCAATAACTCTAAGGAGTGTCCCAATTTTCAGTATGTATTGTATAAATTAAGGGCCCCGACAGTAAGAAAAATCTCTAAATCTTAGGTAATTAACACTAAACCTACCGACACTTCGTGTATACATATTCCTACCGCGTGCGATCAAAATGACCGGTGATTAAAGAAGTAATAGTTTTTATGATTTAACTTAGATAATGGTTAATTTATAACTAAATGTATATAAAATGATGAATTTTCATAAAATTTCATCCAAATTTACTTTTGTTTAATTTCAATTATAGACTTAAATAGAATTACACTTTTATTTATGTAGAGATATATCTAATTCAACTTCGCTGCATTTTTTACAAATTATCTTATTATCAATTGTACATTTGCCGCATAAATAGTTCCCGCATCTTAAACGAATTTTCGTAATTTTCTAACCTTTACAATTTTTATTTGACAAGTTTTTTGCAGTAATGAATCTGAACTTGTTGATAGTTCTATTGCATGGTTTTTTCCTGCGATTCTTTATATAAAAGTAATGTATGCACCAGACTTATAATAATTTTGTGAATTCTCTGTAAATTGGCCCCATACTGTAGATACCATTGCAAATTTATTGGTCCGTAAACGCTGGGTTCTTTCGCTCTTCTTATCAAATCGTATAAAGCTCATAATTTCAGTAAAGTCATTTCTGCTCATTGTTTTTGAAAAAAATGCAGGTCTCCAAATTTTATTCTACAAATATGGGACACCTAAATTTTTTGCCTGATATTTTTTATCCCACCGCGGGCATATAGCAGAGCAATAAATGTACCTAGTTTTGTTGCATCTAGCTCCCTCTTAGTTCCCAATACTCTAAATGCTTCTTCTTCCTTACATTTTATTATATGATCCCTTATACTGTGATCAACGATAAGATAAAATGCCGTCTTTACTTGTTCTTTCGTTATATGCGGTTTAGCATATCCCTAAAAATATTATTAACTGATGTCCTGCCAGGTTTGGGATTTGCATCTATTTCTTTCTAAACTGTTCCATCGGGCCCAGTCCTACTCTCTGCTGTCAACGATCGTTTCTTTCCTTTTTGTCCTTACGTAAACGCTTATTTATAATATTCAACTCTGATTCGGTTGTAAATAGCTTTTTGTGTGTTCCTATACCGTTTTCAGTTGCTGAAGTTTCTCTTTCATCGCACACTGAACTGTCTTCTTCTATAATATATCCGTTATTCTCTTTTTATAATATTTTTTTTGAAAAGTCTTGACATTTCTAGAGTAAATATTTATCACAGAATAATACCATGTACGGAACACAAAATTATTGTCAAATTTGATATGCTTTACTTTTCCTTTTATAACGAAACGCTCTGAGTGTGATGTTTTCTGTCTGAGTTTTAGAGATAATAAGTTTAGATGTCGACTAATTGATTAACAAACTGAGATGTATTCTAGTCGAAAGGACGATAGCAAGTAAGAATATGGTGTGCGATGGCGATATTTGTACGAAAACATTCATGAGTATTGACCGTTCTCCACTCACGGTTACTCGAGGGTGGAGTTGGGAAAGCTTTTCCCGTGTTTTATCGCAATGAGCAAAAACCCAAAGAAACTTCTCCACTTTTAAAATGTTTGTAACAATGGACTGTAAAAAATGCTAAATTTTGTGGTGGTTCCTTAGGATTATTATGGACCTGAGTTGATATGTCTTGACAGCTGGTGGCTATCTTGATCGAGGGATGGATTATGTTTTATGGCAAGATTACGGCTATAACAACTGTTATTATTTGTTATTACTGATTTTGTTTGTTATTTGATCTTGAGATAGCCTTTTCTTTGTACTGATTGCATATAATTTAAGAATAACTAAAATATTTTGTCGGGCGGTCAATATGACCGCTCACGGTAGCCAAGGCAGAGAACAAATTTTTCTCAGGAAATAAAAGAGCAAACTAAAAGCAAATACCGAAAAATATATTGTATGCATGTTTTAAGAAAAGACAGAAATTATGAAGCGATATGATAAATTTTAAATATGGTTAAATTTGTGTAAAATTTCGAGAGCGGTCAATTTGACGGCCGCTGATAGGTTCCTTAGGGGTCCGAACAAATACGTCTAAACACCTGATGGACATCTTGGCCGTAGAATGGATTAGAATATATGGTAGGGTCACGAGACGTAATATTTTTATTAGTCTATGCATTTCCAAGTATATTTTCAAGCATATATAAGTAAAACTTGTTTTAAATATGTATATTATATATATACACACAAAACCCTGTATATTAATAATAACGAAACGTTATATTTCGTAACAAAATTGGTATTACTTTACGTCGATTCTTATTAGAGCTTCAAAAAAGTAATAAATTTAAAACGATTGAAATAAATTATATAATTTGATCATTCATAGTAAATAGACTAGAGGTAACAATAAATAACAAAAAGTATTGCACACTTTCACATTATTTATTATTAGATTATATCAAATACATACTTCTACAAAGATTAATTGAAAAGAGAGATACATATTTTACACCACTAGCCTTTATTTAAACATATATGCTAATATTTTGTTCCCTCTACATGTCTTCATGAATTCAAAACTATAAATGCTTAGTGAATCTTTTTCAATTGTAGCAGTGGCTTATATCTATAACAGTATTCTCACCAATTGGATTTTCATCATTCGAAATCAGATTCTCGATATCTCACTATAGATTCTCGTCATTTTTCAAAGAATTTTCGTCATCCTTCAACGAATTTTCGTCATTTTTGCAAACATTGTCCGAATTTATGAACGAATTCTTGACATCTAAGTAAGAATTCTGATGATCTGTCCACGAATTGTCGAAATTTGGACACAAAGTATCCCCGTTCGACCACTGATGATATTCGCCATTTCCATTGGAATTCTCGACATCTAAGCCTGGGCTCTCGCCATTTAACCATAGATTTTCGTCACTTATCAAAGAATTTTCGTCATCCTTCAACGAATTCTCGTTATTTGTTAAAGTATTCTTGTCATTTGTCAAAGAATTCTCGTGATTTATTAATGAATTTTCGCCTTCTAAATAAGAATTCTCGATATGTGTCCATGAATTCGCGAAATGTGGACACGAACTCTCCTCATTCGACCGCTGATGATATTCGTCATTCCACCAGGAATGTTCGTCATCTGAAATCAGATTCTCGACATATACCCACGGATTTTCACCATTTAACCACAGATTCTTGTCACATATCAAAGAATTTTCGTCATCCTTCAGCGAATTCTCGTTATTTGTTAAAGAATTCTTGTCATTTATCAAAGAATTCTCGTTATTTGTTAATGAATTTTCGCCTTCTAAATAAAAATTCTCGATATGTGTCCATGAATTCGCGAAATGTGGATATGAATTCTCCTCATTCGACCGCTGATGATATTCGCCATTCCACCAGGAATGTTCGTCATCTGAAATCAGATTCTCGACATATACCCACGGATTTTCACCATTTAACCACAGATTCTTGTCACTTATCAAAGAATTTTCGTCATCCTTCAGCGATTTCTCGTTATTTGTTAAAGAATTCTTGTCATTTATCAAAGAATTCTCGCGATTTGTCTGTGAATTCGCAAAAGTTGGACTCAAATTCTCCTCATTCGATCGCTGATATTTACCATTCCACCGCGGATACTCGCTATTCCTCCTCGGATACCCGCCATTCGGCCATTGATACCCGCCATTCGGCCATTGATACCCGCCATTCGGCCATTGATACCCGCCATTCGGCCATTGGTACCCGTCATTCGGCCATTGATACCCGCCATTCGGCCATTGATACCCGTCATTCGGCCATTGATACCCGCCATTCAGACAAGGATTCCCGCCGTTGATCGACGAATTCGCGTCCCTTGACCACGATGCTGAGCCTTTCATCCACGAATTTACTTCCGTCGTCCAGACATTCACGCCTGGAGTCCAATGAGCGACTTCTATGATGGTTGTGTAGCGCATTGATGCGTTTATTATGGCGCTCCGCCGCCTTCTTTCCTCTTCTTCTGCTGGAACTAAATGGGAACAAAGATTTCGTTGTTATTATTGCACATTATTTACGAACAGACATTTAAACGACGACGGTTTATCGATGAACAAAGACTTCAATGAAATTATTATAGGATAATATTTGGTCATCCCATAAGTTCGTGCCGACTTTTGTGTATACATTTCATGTGTCGATTTATAAACATACGGCGATAAGGTACCAATGCACTTGAGCTTAGCTGATCGAGAACAGGCTAGAGCAGGGAAAGCTTTTCCCGTGTTTTATCGCAATGAGCAATAACTCTAAGAAACTTCTCCACTTTTAAAATGTTTGTAACAATGGACTGTAAAAAATGCTAAATTTTGTGGTGGTTCCTTAGGATTATTATGGACCTGAGTTGATATGTCTTGACAGCTGGTGGCTATCTTGATCGAGGGATGGATTATGTTTTATGGCAAGATTACGGCTATAACAGCTGTTATTATTTGTTATTACTGATTTTGTTTGTCATTTGACCTTGAGATAGCCTTTTCGTTGTACTGATTGCATTTACTTTAAGAGTAACTAAAATATTTTGTCGAGCGGTCAAAATGACCGCTCACGGTAGCCAAGGAAGAGTACAAATTTTTCTCACAAAATAAAACAGCAAACTAAAAGCAAATACCGAAAAATATATTGCATGCATGTTTTAAAAAAGACGGAAACTATGAAGCGATATGATAAATTTTAAATATGGTTAAATTTGTGCAAAAGTTGAAGAGTAGTCAATTTGACGGTCGCTGATAGGTTCCTTAGGGGTCCGAACAAATACGTCTAAACACCTGATGGACATCTTGGCCGTAGAATGGATTAGAATATATATACGTTTCATTTTCGTGGGTATAAGATCGTAATATAGCGAACACAGTGACTTCTAACAGTAAAAAATCGTAAGTGAGATGCGTATCCATTTTCGGCATCTCATGTTATATGAATTTCGGAAAGGAAGTTCTGTAACAATTGCCACGAAAAACATATGTGCTGTTTACGGAAAAATGCGTTTTCATCTCGCACCTGTAGGAAGTGGTTCCAACGTTTTAGAGTTAGGAATTTCTGTTTAGAAGACGAGGAACGCTCCGGGCGTCCTCCTCGGACAGACGAAGATAAAATTCGGGATCTTGTTGAAAAATCACGAAGTTTGACGGTTCAAGAGATGTCAAATGTTCTGAAAATACCTAAGACAACGATTCATAGGTGTTTAAAAAAATGGGGATGGTGTCAAAGTTGAACGTTTGGGTGCCCCATGAACTTACGGAACGGAAGCGTCTTGAACGAACGACAGCGAGTATGTCGTTACTTGCGCGTAATAAACACGAGCCATTCCTTAAACGCCTGGTAACTGGTGATGAAAAGTGGATACCTTACGAAAACCCTGAACGGAAACGTAGCTGGTCCCAACGAAATCAGCCACCTCAACGCTTTGCAAAACCAGGGTTACATCCACGTAAATTTCTTTCGTGTGTATGGTGGGATTATAAAGGAATACTTTACTTTGAACTTTTATCTAGCGGTGATACCATTAATTCAGACAAATATTGCACTCAGTTAGAAAAATTAAGGGAAGCACTAGCTGAAAAACGACCAGGTTTAGCGAATAGGAACAACGTTATCTTCCATCACGACAACGCTAGACCGCATGTCGCGAAAAGCGTTACTGCGAAAAGCGTTGTCTGAATTTAATTGGGAAATTTTACCACATCCCCCATATTCCCCAGACATTGCCCCATCTGATTACCACCTGTTCAGAGCATTACAATACATTTAGTAGGTAAAAAATTTGAAAATATCGACATTCTCAAAAATAGCTTAGAAAATTATTTTAAAGAAAAACAAGAGAACTTTTATCGAGACGGAATAATGGCCCTACAAGAAAAATGGGAAGAAGTTGTACAACGAGAGGGGGATTACATTTTTTCATGAAATTGAAAGGTATGTAAATAATCTTAACATATATAACCGCTCGAAAAACGGCACGAACTTATGGGATGACCTAATATATTAATGACATGCATCATCAAATTAAAATAAAACAAATATGCGCGATATGAACTTTATGAATGAAAAGCCATTACTTTATTGTTAGAGAATGATAAACTCGTTGTTTGAACGACTCAATGATTGACTCGAACTACTGATGATTTGTGTTAACATATTGATAGCAATAAATTTACATCTGAATACACATAATCGTGAATAAACTGTGAATATTTATGCATTTATTCTGCATACATGCTTTTTTATTGCACGTGTAAAAGTAAAAATTCCTAAATATTCGCAGTCTAGTCGTAATACTAACATACCTGCCACGGGGTTTTCCTTGAGAATACGTGCTCCTAGCTGCGATGGAACTGTAGGGTCCCCGACGCTGTCCTCAACGGGTCTTGAGGTGTCATCAGGATCTGAATCAAGTGATGGAGCGCCAGGCGATATGTCCGAAAGGTCTGGCATAATTTCTGTTTGTTTGTTACAATTTGGATTGTACTCCGCCATCAAGCCGAACACTAAGCGCGTTATGATGAATAAACACTACACGTTAGTTTCGAAAACGCGTCTATACAGGCCAGCAGATTGTGGTTTTTTGTTCTTGAAATCGTAGATATTTTCGTAGCCAATAACCCTGGCGGAATTAATTAGTACGATCACTCCCCGCCGAATTTCGCCTTCGCAGATTCAATTCTCTCTAATACATTCTTATCGAACCTCACGTAAAAAGTTAAAAAGTATCATACGATTATTTATTACAAAAACACTACGTATTACTGTTAATTCAGAGTTTCGTTGGAAATATGGAAATTTTACAAAATTGTGAAATTTCTATCGGATTACTTGTATTTTGATCGTTTTGTCGTCTTGTTAATTATCTTATCGAGACATTAATATTATATTAGGTTGATCTACATCAAATAAAATTTGAAATTCACCTAGATTCTTCGATATATAAGTATAAATATAAACCAATTTCCTAATTATTCAATGTATTTTTGTTCGACCGCATTCACGGGGAAACGCGATCGCGGTATACCGCGTTAACTAAGGTCGTAAGTCGTCTCGTCTCGATAAGATGATCAATGCCATGAATCTACTAATCGCCTATTTGAGTTGATATAATAGGGATTGTTTGAATAATATTCACACTGAATTAACAATTAAAATATCACTTAACACTGAGTTAACAATTAAAATATCACTTAACACTGAGTTAACAATTAAAATATCACTCAACTCTGTGCTACCGATTAAAATATCACCAATAATTGCCAACTACTTTTGATTACTACAAGTGTCTACAAGTGTTGCGAAAGGTAAGTGTAAAAGTGTTCTGACAGAAGCGCGGATGGCTGGTATGTCTTGACTGCAGAACAGTTATCACTGGACTATGAGGTAAATCATGTCGAACTACTAATAATTGTTGTCCCCCACCATCGGTCACTCTCAGGGTGGAAGAGGCCCTGGAATACCGTACAGGGAAAAGAATACTTATGCCATGCTTTACCGTAATGTAAATTTTAGGTAGGTATTGTATATATTAAGGATCTCTGCAATAAGCAAAATCTCTAATTCTTGTGGTTCATGAGCAATAAATTAGTTCCTTGGAAGTAATGTGGGTCCGAGCTAATACGATTGAATAGTTGTTAAGTACCTCGACCGAAGGATGGATTAGGTTTTATGGTACGGTCAAGGAACGTAATATTTTCATTGTAATATNATATTTTCCAGTATACTCTAAGACTTGGTTTAAATATGTATATTATATATATGTAGTATCGTGGACAAAAGGCCCTAAATTATATCGGGTAAGCCATAAACATTGTCGAGATCCGAGGTGTCGTTAGGCCCATCAATGTGTCGTCGGTCCTTGAGTTGAATAGTTTCGTAGAAAAAGGCGTACATGACCTTGGTCACGACCGTAATACATGCGTGGCGGGGCTAAGACAAAGGGTGAAAAGGGATTCTAAGGCAAAAGGGCAAATTCACAAAAAGTATATGGAGAAGTTAGGGAGTGCGACTTGCGTTGTTGAGAGAGTGTGGTCCGCTTGAGAAAGAGAGAGAGAGAGAGAGAGAGAGAGAGAGCGTTGGATCCGTTGTGACGAGAGTTGCAAATTAATTATTGAGTTGTCTAAAATATAGTACGTTATTGAGATTAGTTCACGTTAAACAACCATCGTTTCCTGTATAATTAATATCTGTACAATCCATTAAATTATCAATTATTATTTCACGATCCTACATATATATATATATATATATATATATATATATATATATATATATACAAAATTCTTTATATTGTTAAAAACGAAACGGTACCTTTCGTAATAAAAATCGTACTATTTTAAGTTGAATCTTGTTGAACCTACAATAAAGTAATAATTTCAAAACGATTGAAATATATTATTCGATCATTCATAGTAAATAGACTGGAGGTAACAACAAATAACACTAAGTATTACACACTTAAGCACTATTTATTATTAGATAATATCAAATACTTAATTATACAAGGATTAATTGAATAGGGAGATACTTATTTTACACGACTACCCTTTATGTAAACACATATCCTTATGTTTTGTTCCCTCTGCATGTCTTCATAAATTCAAAACTATAAATGCTTAGTGAATCTTTTTCGATTGCAGCAGTAGCTTATACCTATAACAGTATTCTCGCCAATTGGCCACGGATGCTCGACATCTGACCATCGATTCTCGCCATTTAACCACACATTTTCGTCATTTATCAAAGAATTCTCGTCATTTATCGAAGAATTCTCGTCATTAATACCAAAATTCTCATAATTTATTAATGAATTCTCGCCATCTAAATACGAATCCTCGATATTTGTTCATGAATTCGCGAAATTTGGATGCAAATTCTCCTCATTCGACCGCTGATGATATTCGCCATTCCACCACGAATACTCGCCATTCGACCATTGATACTCGTCACACGAACAGGTACACTCGCCATTCGAACACGTACGTTCGCCATTTGAGCACGTATGTTCGCCGTTCATCTACGAATTCGCATCACTTGAGTACGATTTTAAGTCTCTCATCCACGAATTTACTCCTCTCGTCCAGACATTCACGCCAGTTGTCCAGGCACTCACGCCAGTTGTCCACGAATTTACTTCGCTTATCCATGAATTCTCGAAGTATGGTGGAATCCAATGAGGGACTTCCTCGTTGGTTTCGTAGCGTTTTGATGCGCTTATTATGGAGCTTCTCCGCTTTATTCCCTTTTTTTCTTCTGGATCTAAATGTGAACAAAGGTTTCAGTGATACTATTATACATTATTTACGAACAGACATTTAAACGACGACGGTTTATTGATGAACAAAGACTTCATAACATATTAATGACGTGCATCATCGAATTGAAATAAAACAAAAATGCGCGATATGAATTTTATGAATGGTTTATTAAAAGCCACTACTTTCTTGTTAGAGAATGATAAACTCGCAGTTTGAACGACACAATGATTGATCCAAACTACTGATGATTTGTGTCAACATATTGATAGCAATAAATTTACATCTAAATACACATAATCGTGAATAAACTGAATATTTGTGCATTTATTCTGCATACATGCTTTTTCTATTGCACGTATAAAAGTAAAAATTCCTAAACATTCACAGTCTAGTCGTAATACTAACATACCTGCTATGGGGCTAGGTGCGGGAAAAGGAAAACGTGCAAGTATACGTGCTCTTAGCTGCGTTGGATCTGTAGGGTTCACCACGTTGTGCTGCCGGGGTCTCCAGGTGCCATAAGGTAGCTCTGTGCGAGGCATCATGTCCGAACGGTACGGCATGATTACTGTTTGTTTGTTAAAATTTGGACCGCATTGAGCCATCAGAGCGACTGCTAAGCGCGTTATGTTAAACAAACTCCACACGTTAGTTTTGAAAACGCGCCTATACAGGTCAGCAGAATGTGGAAGAACTTCTTGTTCTTGAAATCGTTGATATTTTCGTAGCCAACAACGCTAGTGGAATTAATTGGCACGATCATCCCCCGCCGAATTTCGCCTTCGCAGATTCAATGCTCTCCAGTACGTCCTTGTCGAACCTCACCTAAAAAGTTAAAAAGTATCATACGATTATTCATTATGAAAACTGTTAAGAATTGTGGATCTTTGGAGCCGAAATAATGTTATAGGAACACAGAATTAACACTTTTGATTCATATTTTAATAGTGATATATTTGATTAATGAACGATCTCAAATATATTCGTCGATACATATTTGCACGCGTCTCAGCATTCTCTTTGTCTCACCATTTTCCATACTCGACCTTTAACCGACTCTTCACCGACTGTGACCAACTCTGACTGTTTTCCTTCATCTGTTTTCCAGACGCCGCGCACACACATACTTTCACACACTGACACTCAGATACCAGTGTTTCCACCACGCATCTAATCCAGTACAGTACAGAAAATTATACATATCTCAACACACCTTCTTAATTTTTGTGCTGCACATTCATTTCATTGTATAAGTCAATCAAACCATTCTTAAAAGTAATCTAAAATTTTCAAATTTGTTTCTTCCTAGAGCCTTCGTTAAAATATCAGCTGCATTGTTTTCTGAGTCTACTTTTATAATGTCAATCTCTTTATTTTCGTAACTTTCATTCGCAAAATGGAAATGAACTTCAATGTACTTAGAATTTTTTGTTAAGTTTCCAAATTTTGATATCGCAATCGCTCCAGAATTATCTTCGTAAATTTTTATCGGTGTCTCGATCATTATTTTGAAATCTTTTAATAATTTTTTTACAAATTTTATTTCGCTCACAGCTTCTGATAAAGCTACATACTCGGCAGCTGTTGATGATTTTGTCACGCTACTTTGCTTCTTCGATTTCCAATAAATTGCGTTTCCGAAGAATCTTATGATAAATCCCGTAGTGGATTTTCTATCTACCTTATCTCCAGCCCAATCAGCGTCAACAAAACAATCAATAACTTCAGCATTCAAATTTCTTTTATATGTTAGTTTTAATTTCCTAGTCAAATACAAGTATTTTAGAATTCTCAATGCATATTTATAATGAGTCCCGTCGTAACTGTTTTGAAATCGACTTAAATAGTTTATACTATAACTAACGTCTAATCTTGTTCCAGTACTAATATATAATATAGTCAACGCCTGTTGGCCGTGCTGGATACACTCGTTCCCGTGAGATCACGAAAGTTAAGCAGCACTGGGCGCGGGGCGGTCAAAGATGGGTGACCGCTCCGTGTGGATGTTGACGAAGAGGACGCGCTGGGGCTGCGGCGCCCCCCCCCCCCATGAACATAGGAGGACACGGGCGTTGGTGGCTCTGGCAGACTAGGAGGTGTCAAACGTTTTGGGATGCCTTCCTTCAACCAAGAAGGAAGAACGACGACGAGGCTGCACCCCCTGGTAGTAATTCGAAAGAGACCCCGGGGCACCTCATAACGTCTAGAGGTCAACCGTGGTGTTTTAGTCGGTAAGAGTCCGACACTACTCAGTTGTTGTGGTGAGGCAACACTGAGTGTCCATGAGGATTTCCCCACGTATAAAAAAAAAAAAAAGTACTAATATATAATAAAGCTCCTATGAGATTTCTATACCTTATATCGTCTGATGCTGATTGTGCGGGTTCTAAACTTAAGTTTTGTTCCATCGGTGTAAAGTATAGTTTACTATTTTCTATATTGTATTGTTTCGCTAATGACTCTATATATCTACTTTGATCTAATTTTATCTCACATTTCTTATGATCGTATTCGATGTTTATTCCTAAGTAAGTTTTTACTTCACCTAAATCCTTCATCGCAAATTTGTTCGACAGTTTGTTTTTAATTTCATCGATTTTTCTTTTGTTTTTTCCACATATTAATAAGTCGTCTACAAATAGAATTAAGTATATAACATCATCGCTCTCATACTTCATATACAGACAATAGTCACTCTCACTTCTTTGTAATCCTAATTTTTGTATATACTCATCGAAACATTCATACCAAGCTCTTGAACTTTTACGCAATTCATATAACGCCTTTGATAATTTACATACTTTCCCGCTTTTATCGCTTAACCCATAGGTTGTTTTACAAATACTTCCGATTTTATAATTCCGTTTAGGAATGCTGTTTCTACATCTATTTGCATAATCATCAAACCATATTGACAACAATAAGATAGTAATAACTTCAACGTTTGCATTTTTGCCACTGGAGAGTATAAATCTTCCAGTATTTCCTTTTGTTGGAATCCTCGAACAATTAGTCGCGCTTTCTTACGATTATCAGATCTATTCGTATATATCCACTTCAAATCTAATACTTTTTTGTCTTTTGGTTTTTCTACTAATTGCCAGGTATTATTTTTTATTAAACTATTAATTTCTCGATTCATTGCTTCTTTCCATAAACTGCTATCATCGCCACTTAAGGCCTCTTCATAGGTTTGGGGACTGTCTGCGCTAACTACATTCACATAAATGAAATATGAGCTCGTTTAGCCATATCTGTGAGGTTTCTTTCTTTCCCGTCCTGACCTTCTCAAATTATTTTCTAAGTCCTCAAGTTTTTCTTCTGACTCGTTGCTTAAATTTCTCTCCTTTTTTATTACAACCTGCTCGACCTTCTCGTCATTTGTTTCACTTTCATGAATTTTGTTTGAATTCAAATGTTCGTTAAAATCTTTTTCCATTTCATTATCTGATTCATCTTGTCCTTGAAATCCTACTAACTTATCATCTTCACCTATAAATTCTACGTGTCTTGCAATTATGATTTTATTATTAACTAAGATCCTATATCCAACGTTTTCATAACCTACAAGTATTCCCGTGTCTGCTTTTCTATCCCATTTCGAATTTTTCTTAATTTCAGGTATTCTTACGAAAACTCTACTTCCGTACAATCTTAAATTATTTATATTCGGTTTCCTTTTAAAAAATATTTCGAATGGTGTTTTATTTTCATATGTGTTCGTAATGGTTCTATTTTTTAAGTACGCCGTGGCTCTAACTATTTCCGGCCAATATTTAATATTCAGCTTTGAATCCTGTAATAAACATCTAGCGGAAGCGGAATTCATGATTGTTCTATTGTAGCGCTCAGCTGTTCCATTTAACTCGCGAACATAAGGTGGACATGGTTTTACGAAAATTCCCTTTTCCCTAATTAGATTGTACATGTCTTTGTTCATGTATTCTTTTCCGTTATCGCATCTTAGTCTCTTTATCTTCTTACCAGTGAGATTTTCAACTTTGTTTATATAATCAAGGAAGCAATTGTAAACTTCACCTTTTGATTTCAAAGTATAAATTAATGCGCACTTACTGTAATCGTCTATAAATGTTAAGAAATATTTAGATCCGTCAAACCCGGTATTCTTATGAGGTCCATTTAAATCGGTATGTACTAATCCTAAAATCTCGCGTGCTCTATTACGGTTATTTTTGAAGGGTAGATTGTGCATTTTATTTTGAATACATGTACCACATTTTAATTGTACTTGCTCAAAGTTTTCTGGCATTCCCTCGACTAATTTTTTCTTACACATTGTATCTAAATAATTAAAGTTTACATGCCCTAATATTCTATGAAATTTTTCCTTATTTGTCATCTTTTCTACATTTTTCGCGTGCGATTCTTGACTTTCAATGTAACTACTTATTTTATATAAACCATGATCTTTGAATGCGATCCCTATCAACTTTCTGTATTTGTTATATATCTTTGAAGTATTTCCTGCTGAGACTATCTTATTTTTATTCGTTACTCTCGCATAGCTAATCAAGTTATTATCCATTTCTTTCACGTAAAATACATTAGATATTGTAATTTTAATCCTCCGTTTGCCTACTTCAAAATAAGTTAAAATTTTTCCAACTTTTGTTCCTTTTAGAATTCTACCGTCTCCTACTTTTACATTAGTCGGGTTTCTCAAAATTTCGTACTCAACAAAATAAGAGTCATCGTTTACAATGTGATCCGAACATCCACTATCCAATATCCAATCTATCTTTCGCGTATCGCTAGTACATACCATAATATCATTCTTACTGTTATCGCGCTCTACTCGCGTTAAGAAGGATCCAATTTCTTGGCCGTCGTAGCCCTCGTTGTACGAGTAATTTGCGTCGTGTTGACCTGCCCCGTTGTAGCGTTGTTGCCAGCCTCTGCTTCGTCCTCTTTGGCCAAATCCTCGTCCTCTTTGGCCAAAACTTCGTCCGCCGCGACCCCTATTTTGCTGCGGCTGGTACGCACCTCCTTGCCATTGCGCTCCTTCATTGTTTCCGCCTCTGCGCGTGTTTGAACAATTTCTTACCACGTGGCCGTACTTTCCACAACCATGGCACTTTATATCCTTTTTTTCACTTTGAATACATTTGACCTATTCCTATCATTTTTACCCTGGTCACGTGTTTCCCACATTGTAATTTTATTTTTCAAAAACTCACACGTTCGATCGCTTTCTTTCAATGAGTCGATTAGGTCTCCAATATGGCTCAATGATGCTGGTAGTGTTTTCAGCATGTAATCGAGTTTTTCGCGCTCACTTACATTTGCGCCAGCACTCCTTAATTCATTTATCGTTTTTTCAAATTCCGTGAAAAATGAATTCGTTTCCTCAAAGTCTTTCAGCCTCATCATGTCTAGTCTACTTCTTATACAAATTTGCAATGCTGTTGATTCTTTCATATACATTTCGTCAAATTTTTTCATTATTTTTAAGGCGGTATCTTGATCACCAACAAATTTTAATTGTTCATTCGTTATACTACTATAGATGTAGTTCATCGCCCATTGATTCTTTTCATCCCAGTTAACTTGCGCATCCGTATCCATTTTCTCTCGTGTAGCCGGTTCATCACATTTTTTACACTTTAAATACATTAATATTCTTTTCTTCCACATTTTGTAATCACGACCATCGAATATTTGAAGTTTAATTTCATCGTCCCTCGGCATCTTAATTCGTTCTTTATTTCCACACTTTTTTAATAAATCGACTTTTATATATTCACTCCCGGTTATACGTGGTTCTATAACCTTAAATCTCGGCAACCACGATTTGTGCTACCGTGTTGAGAATTGTGGATCTTTGGAGCCGAAATAATGTTATAGAAACTCAGAATTAACACTTTTGATTCATATTTTAATAGTGATATATTTAATTAATGAATGATCTCAAATATATTCGTCGATACATATTTGCACGCGTCTCAGCATTCTCTTTGTCTTACCATTTTCCATACTCGACCCTTAACCGACTCTTCACCGACTGTGACCAACTCTGACTGTTTTCCTTCATCTGTTTTCCAGACGCCGCGCACACACATACTTTCACACACTGACACTCAAATACTAGTGTTTCCACCACGCATCTAACCCAGTACAGCACAGAAAATTATACATATCTCAACAAAAACATTTCGTATTATTGTTAATTCAGAGTTTCATTAAAATATGAAAATTTTACAATGTGAAATTTTTATCGGATTACTTGTATTTTGATAGTTTTGTCGTCTTGTTAATTATCTTATCGAGACATTAATGTTATATTAGGTTGATCTACATCATAAAATTTGAAATTCACCTAGATTCTTCGATATATAAGTATAAATATAAATTAATTTTCTTCTTATTCAATGTACTTTTGTTCGACCGTATTCGCGTAAACGCGTTCGCGGTATAACGCGTCAACGAAGGTCGTAAGTCGTCTCGTCTCGATAAGATAATCAACGCCAGGAATCAACTAATCGCCTATTTGAGTTAAGATAATTGGGGATGGTTTGAATGATATTCACACTGAATTAACAATTAAAATATCATTAACACTGAGTCAACAATTGAAATGTCAACACTGAGTTAACAATTAAAATATCACATAACACTGAGTCAACAATTGAAATGTCAACACTGAGTTAACAATTAAAATATCACTTAACACTGTGTTACCAATTAAAATATCACTATTCATTTCCAAAAACCTTTGATTGCTACAAATGTCTACAACTGTTGCGAATGAGATGTGTAAAAGTATTCTTACACAAGAGCGGGTCGCTGGTATACCTTGATTAAAGAATTATAATGAACTGTCCGGTAAATGATGTCGAGATATTAATAAGTGTTAACCTCCACCATTGGTCGCTTTTAGGGTAGAAGAGGCCCTGCCATACGGTACAGGAAAAAACCCACTCATCTCATGCTTTACCGAAATGTAAACTTTAGTTTTGTACTGTATAAAATAAGGATCACTGCAATAAGAAAAATTTCTAATACTTATGATTCATGAGCAATGAATCAGTTCCTTGGAAATAATGTGGGTCCGAACTAATACGATTGAATATTTGTTGAATACCTCGGCCGATAGATGGATTAGGTTTAGTGGTACAGTCAACGGACGTAATATTTTCATTGTAATATGCGTTTTCAAGTATACTAAAAGACTTGGTTTAAATATGTATGTATATATATGTCGGGTTAACATTAAAATCAGGATTAGGGGCGTGCAACGAATCCTCACGAGAATCAGTCATTGTCGCGACTATCAATAATGTTTATTAACACCAGTACAAATAATACACGATTTACAAAAGATCGCGGTAATTAGGCGGTAATAACAATGGCCTTGGGTTCGACAACGAATTCGCGATCACAAGGATAACTCTTTGATAATCGTAAAATGTACTTTTGAGGTACAAAATAACGTTTTCTCGGGTTGCTAGGTATATTTGCTTGTAAGACGATGTGTAACTCACCAAGGAGATCGCACGAATGCTCGACTGACGAAGATTTTCCTCTCCTTGCAATCGTGTTCATTTGTTTTCATATTGGTCGGGGATATCAACAGATTCCAACCGCCGTTGCTAGGCAGTCCCATGCAGCGGCGACACTCTTCCCGCCCGGAGTTCAATTGTTAATACAACGTGTGGCCCATAATATAAACACTTTTGAGGCAAAGCCACACGTGGCTTGCTTTGTCCTAGAGTCCGTGTGCCGCTACAGCTAGATCCCTTTTTTCTAAGAAGAACTACACAACCACTCCACACCTCTGCTAAGCAAAACACTCATCCCGTGACCGCGGCTACGTTCGGCGATTAGTTGTCGCCTCGAGCCCAAGCTCATTATCTCAAATTTTTCGGACTATTATATCGAGTTAATAAAGTTGAAGTATCGGAAACTTTCCACGGAATTTCGAAGGGAAAGCCCGGTGTCCTTTCGTCTCCGACATATATATATGTCGGGCTGGCGTTATGATTATAGTTAGGGGCATGTAACGAATATTCTCTAGACTTAGCCATCGTCGTTATACAATTGAAGTTATGTGAATTAACGCAAGTGTGAGTATTACGGAATCGACAAGTAACCGCGGTAACTAAACACTAATGACAATGATCCTAGGTTCGATAACGAATCCGCGGTCAACGCGATGGTAAATGTACTCTTTCCAAAGTCTAAGTCCTCGTTAAAATAAAATGTGACAATATGCACCGATTGTAAGAATGTTGTTTTACTCGCTGACGAGTTCNGCACGAGAGAATGCGTTATCCGTCGCGGTGATGCTCCAGAGGAAAACTATGATGGGGTGTGCCTAAGGGTACGAGATCATAGGATTCGTCGAAAAAAGCCTCCGCTCGGAAAGTGAGGGAGATGGACGTTGTTGCTAATTGGTTGATTTCCATGTTGGTGGTTAGAAAAGGATACTAGCCGCCCTTGAGAGAAAGTTGCTAGCGGGAAGTGTCGTACGTGAGAAAAGCAGAGTCCTCTTATCCTCCCGTAGTAGACGATAGATTTACGGAATGTTAGGATAAAAACTGTTTGTCCGATTGAAGGACATTAGGTAACTAAATCCTAAGATTTATTAGCAGGTCCTCAGGCTGGCTAAACATGTACCGCGGAGATGCATCGACATCTGGCAATCATCTTGCCAGAAGAATAGGGTCTGTGTGGCGAGCCACGGGGCAGTGGCCCTTGGAATGCTTACTATCAAGTGTCGCTACGAATATTTCTTTGTAAGAGAGCTATACAATTATTCTATACCTCTGTTAGGTAAAACGTTCATCCCGTGACCGCGGCTACGTTCGGCGACTAGACGTCGCCTCGAGCCCAAGCTCATTGTCTCAAGTTTCAGACTATTGTATTTGGGTTGATTTGTAAAGACTACAGTATTGGGAATTTTCTGAAGAATTCCAAGAGGAGCCACCGGTGTCATTTCATCTCCGACATATATATATATATATATAGACAAAATTCTTTATATTGCAAAAAACGAAACGGTACCTTTCGTAATAAAAATCGTATTACTTTAAGTTGATTCCTGTTGAAGCTCCAAAAAAGTAATAATTTCAAAACGATTGAAATTAAATTAAGTAATTCGTTTATTCACAGCAAATAACTCCTAAATAATAACAAATAACTAAGTATTCAACAATTTAGTACTATTTTATATTCGATAATGCAGGTTACATACTTATACAAATATTAATTGAAAAGAGAGATAATTTTCTTACACGACTGTCCCGTATGTAAATACATATGCTTATGTTTCGTTCTCTCTGCATGCCTCCATAAAATCAAGGCTATAAATGCTTAGTGGATCTTTTACTCGATAGTACCAGTAGCTTATATCTATAACTGTATTCTTGCCAATTTGCCACGGATACTTGCCTTTTGAACACGGTTTCTCAGCATTTGACCATGAGTTCTCGTCATTTATCAAAGATTTCTCGTCATTTATCAAAGACTTCTCGTCATTTATCGAAGATTCCTCGTTATTCCTCAACGAATTCTCGTCATTTATACACAAATTCTCGTCATTTCTTACTGAATTCCCGCGATCTATATACGAATACTCGCGATTTGTCTGCGAATTCGCAGAATTTGGACACAAATTCTCCTCATTCGACCGCTGATATTTGCCATTCCACTGCGGATGCTCGCTATTCCTCCTCGGATACTTGCCATTCGACCGTTGATACTCGTCATTCGACCGTTGATACTGGCCATTCGAGCATTGATACCCGCCATTCGGCCATTGATACCCGCCATTCGGCCATTGATACCCGCCATTCGGCCATTGATACCCGCCATTCGGCCATTGATACCCGCCATTCGGCCATTGATACCCACCATTCGGCCATTGATACCCGCCATTAGGCCATTGATACCCGCCATTAGGCCATTGATTCCCGCCATTAGGCCATTGATACCCGCCATTAGGCCATTGATACCCGCCATTAGGCCATTGATACCCGCCATTCAGACAAGAAATTCCACCGTTCGGCGGCAAATTCGTGCCCCTTGACCACGATGCTGAGCTTCTTATCCACGAATTTACTTCCCTCGTCCAGACATTCACGCCAGTTGACCAGGCATTCATGGTAGCTGTAAAGCAATTTACGTCTCTTGTCCACGAATTCTCCAAGTACGGTGGAGTCCAATGAGCGACTTCTATGATGGTTGGGTAGCGTTTTGATGCGCTTATTATGGCGCACCACCACCTTCTTTCCTCTTCTCCTGGTGGAACTAAATGGGAACAAAGATTTCATTGTTATTATTGCACATTATTTACGAACAGACATTTAAACGACGACGGTTTATTGATGACCAAAGACTTCAATGAAATTATTATAGGATAACATATTAATGACGTGCATCATCGAATTGAAATAAAACAAAAATGCGCGATATGAATTTTATGAATGGTTTATTAAAAGCCACTACTTTCTTGTTAGAGAATGATAAACTCGCAGTTTTAACGACACAATGATTGATCCAAACTACTGATGATTTGTGTCAACATATTGATAGCAATAAATTTACATCTAAATACACATAATCGTGAATAAACTGTGAATATTTATGCCTTTATTCTGCATACATGCTTTTTCTATTGCACATATAAAAGTGAAAATTCCTAAACATTCACAGTCTAGTCGTAATACTAACATACCTGCTATGGGGCTAGGTGGGGGAAAAGTAAAACGTGCAAGTATACGTGCTCGTAGCTGCCTTGGATTTGCAGGGTTCACCACGTTGTGCTGCCGGGGTCTCCAGGTGCCATAACGTAGCACTGTGCGAGGCATTATGTCCGAATGGTACTGCCTGATTACTGTTTGTTTGTTAAAATTTGGGTCGCACTGTGCCATCAGAGCGACTGCTAAGCGCGTTATGTTAAACAAACTCCAAACGTTAGTTTCGAAAACGCGTCTATACAGGTCAGCAGAATGTGGTTTCTTGATCTTAAGATCGTTGATATTTTCGTAGCCAACAACCCTAGCGGAATTAATTGGCACGATCACCCCCGCCGAATTTCGCCTTCGCAGATTCAATGCTCTCCAGTACGCCCTTGTCGAACCTCACCTAAAAAGTTAAAAAGTATCATACGATTATTCATTATGAAAACATTTCGTATTATTGTTAATTCAGAGTTTCGTTAAAATATGAAAATTTTACAATGTGAAATTTTTATCGGATTACTTGTATTTTGATCGTTTTGTCGTCTTGTTAATTATCTTATCGAGACATTAATGTTATATTAAGTTGATCTACATCAAATAAAATTTGAAATTCACCTAGATTCTTCGATATATAAGTATAAATATAAATTTCCTTCTTATTCAATGTACTTTTGTTCGACCGCATTCGCGTAAACGCGTTCGCGGTATAACGCTTCAACGAAGGTCGTAAGTCGTCTCGTCTCCATAAGACAATCGACGCCACGAATCAACCAATCGCCTATTTGAGTTAAGATAATAGTGGAATGAATGATATTCACACTGAATTAATAATTAAAATATCACTTAACACTGAATTAACAATTAAAATATCACTATTAATTTCTAACAAATGTTCATTACTACAAGTGTCCAAGAGTGTTGCGATATCTGTAAAAGTGTTCATATAGAAAAGCGGAAACCAAGCGACTGTTGCTCCAGGAATTTTTGTCAAATAACATTCAGCTAAATAATGTCGAATTTTAAATGTTATTCCCCACCATCTGTCGCCCTCAGAGCGAAAGAGACCCTGGAATACCGTACAGGGAAAAAACCACTTATCCCATGCTTTACCGTAAATATAAATTTTAGGTAGGTATTGTATATATTAAGGATCTCTGCAATAAGCAAAATCTCTAATTCTTATCGTTTATAAGCAATAAATCAGTTCCTTAGAAATAATGTGGGTCCGAGCGAATGCGAATGAATAGTTGTTGAGTACCTCGGCCGAAAGATCGATTAGGCTCTATGATACGGTCAAGGGACGTAATATTTTCATTGTATAGAGTTTTCATTGTAATATGCAATATATATATATATATATATATATATATATATATATATATATACATATGTATATACAAAATTTTGTATATTGTTAAAAACGAAACGGTACCTTTCGTAATAAAAATCGTATTACTTTAAGTTGATTCTTGTTGAAGCTTCAAAAAAATAATACGATCAATCAAAACGATTGAAATGAAATTAAATAATTTGATCATTCACAGTAAATAAACTCCGAAATAATAACAAATAAGTCTAAGTATTCAACAATTAAGTACTATTTTATATTAGATAATGTCGGATATATATTTTTAAAAGGACTGTCCTGCATGTAAATACATATGCTTATGTTTGGTTTCCACTGAATATTTTCATAGATTCAACACTTGGAATGTGCTTATGAATCTCCTTCTTGATTGTACCTGTAGCCCATATCTATACGTATATTCTCACCATTAATCAATGGATTTTCGATGCACGCTTGAATCAAATGAGCGACTTCCTCGGAGCTTCCGTAGCGTTTTGGTGTCAGTTTCATTGCGAGCCACCGCTTCCTTTACTCTTCTTATTGTAGAGCTAAATGTGAGCAAGGATTTCAGTGATTCTATATTATTTACGGGCAGACATTTAAACGATAACAGTTTATTAATGAACAAAGACTTCAATGAAATTATTATAGAATAACTTATTAATGACGTGCATCCTCGAATTGAAATAAACTAAAAATGCGTAATATGAATTTTTTGAGTGGTTTATTAAAAGCCATTACTTTCTTGTTAGAGAATGATAAACTCGTAGTTTGAACGACTCAATGATTGACCGAAATTACTGATGGTTTGTGTCAACATATTTATAGCAACAAATTTACATCTAAATACACATAATCGTGAATAAACTGTGAATATTTATGCATTTATTCTACATACATGCTTTTTCATTGCACGAGAAAAATAAAAATTCCTAAACATCGCATACGAATCGTAATACTAACATACCTGTCATGGCGCTGTCTATGTAACCAGGACAAATCGTGACAATACGTATACTTTGCGATGCGAGTCTTCTAGTTAAAGGGATTGTCATGCCGGAAACCGCGGATTTCGTGGCGCCTTAAGCAACTAAACTAGGTGGTGGTTCATAAGCCATCGTGCTTGAAAGATTTATAATGATTCCTATTTGTTGATTTGAATCTGGTTTGTTCTTCGCCATCAAGCCGACCATTGAGCGCGTTACGTTAAATAAACCCTGACGTTTGTTTCGAAAACGCATCTGTACAGGTCAGCAGAATGTGGCTTCTTGTTCTTGAAATAGTAAATATTTTCGTAGCCAACAACACCAGCAGAATTAATTAGTACGTTCACGCCGCCGAATTTCGCCTTCGCACATTCGATACTCTTTAATACTTCCTTTTCGAGCTTCACCTAAAAAGTATCATACAATTATTCATTATGAAAACTTTACGTATTATTATTAATTCAGAGTTTCGATAAAATATGAAAATTTTACAATGTGAAATTTCTATATTATTACTGTTATTTTGTTCGTTTTTTTTTTTTTGTCTTGTTAATTACTATCTTATAGACACTTTAACACGATTGATACCATTGAGATCACCGATGGCTGGCGCACCAAAATAAGTAGAAATACGTAATTCGAACAAATGTCGATATTTACAAATTTTTTATTATTTCCATCGTTTCAACAATAGTGTGATGAAATTAATGCAGTATAAAATATATAAAAATAATTTTATTGATACATGAAATATAGATCTATTATGTATCCCCTCCACCAATGGCTATCGAAGATGGAAAAATCCGCTTTTACCTGAATGAATAATAATCCTAAGGAACGTAAGGGCCTTGTCATTAAAGTAGACAATGCTAAATGTTGTGACGGGTCTTTAGAATTTTTATGGGTCCGAATAATTACGACCGAGGTATGGATTATTATTTATAGTAGAATCCGGGATGTAAAAACATTGAACAATTATTTAGCAAAGCGAAGAAACAATATGAGACAATTCATAATCGTAAAAAATAAGTGAATCGAGCGAAATTGCGCTATAGCGGAATTTGAGTCGCCGGTGCCCTGAGTGAGATAAATTAATTAACACTTTGACTGTCTACGGACGAGGATGCGACAACCACTAGTTCCGCAACTGACAAGCAATACACCATACCCAAAACAACAATACAAGAAATTAGAAGCATAATCGAAAAAACAAAAAACAATAAAGCACCAGGAATCGATCTAATCAATAACAAAATCCTAAAAAACCTTCCTCCAAAAGCGATACGACTATTAACCATAATCTACAACGCAATACTAAGAATCCGATACTATCCCAAACCATGGAAAACAGCACAGATCATAATGTTACCTAAACCAGGCGAAGACCCACACCAAACAGCATCTTACAGACCAATTTCACTACTTCCCGTGCTTTCTAAAATACTAGAAAAATTAGTATACGCCCGACTAAAAACAATAATAGAGAAGGAAAAATTAATACCAGATCACCAATTCGGATTCAGAAATAAACACTCCACCATAGAACAATTACACAGGCTCGTCAACGAAATAGTACTAGCACTTGAAAACAAACAATACTGTACAGCCCTCTTTATGGACATAGAGAAAGCATTCGACAAAATAAACCACGAAAGACTACTAAAAACAATAAAGAAACAATTCCCGGAGCATATGTACCAACTGGTAAAGTCGTATCTAAGCAGCAGAACCTTCGTAATAAAAGTCAAGGATGCATACTCGGAAGTCAAAGACATAAAGGCAGGGGTTCCGCAAGGAAGCGTCTTAGGACCAATACTATACACACTTTACACGGCCAACATACCAACAACTAACAATAGCAAAATATTGACATTCGCGGACGACACAGCTGTACTAGTCAGGCACTCTAACCCTGTAACAGCAGTCACAATACTACAAAAACACATAACAAAAATAGAAAAGTGGCTACGAGCCAAACAAATCAAAGCTGACTCGAATAAATGCAACCACATCACATTCACACTGCGAAAACAGGTACCACCAAGCATCTTCCTGAACGGCACTCAAATAACACAAACTATGCATGTAAAATATCTAGGACTCCACTTAGATAAACAATTCACATGGAAACAGCTCATCAAAGCAATAATAAACAAAACACAGACGTAAGAAGACAAATGCATTGGCTAATAAGTCGAAAATCCAAATTAAGTACAGAAAACAAAATAAAAATATACAAAATAATCATAAAACCAATCTGGACGTACGGAATCCTACTATGGGGAACAGCAGCAAAGAGCCATATAAGCAAAATCGAATCACTACAAGCCAAAATTCTGAGAACCATAGTAAACGCCCCATGGTATGTTAGAAACGAAGACATTCGGAAAGACCTGGGAATATCAACGGTCAAGGAGGAGATTAGCAGACTTGCAGGAAGGTACAAGGAAAGAATAGCAACGCACCCGAACCGGCTGGCAGCGGAAACGATAAAAACAATAGGCACTGAAAGAAGACTAAAAAGGAAACATCCAACAGACCTCACAAAGGATATAACCTAGCAAACACGAAGATGGTACCCCACTGGGGGTAGCCACCCACATGCTATATTCTATATTCCTAGGCAATAGATATAACAATTTACCAAATGTCCTTCTGGACAAATTGTAAAGCACAAAGTAAATAATAAAAAAAAAAACTGACTGTCAGACCGAAATCACATATTTCGCTCAGGACACCATGGGAATATTATTGATATTATTCAAAGCATATAATGGCAAAATAATAATAAATTGATGATGTAAGACAACATTCTTCCCCAATGGACCGTTTATCTTATTGGTGGTCATGGGTGACCACCGTGGCGCTTTGTTAACTGTTGATAGCGATATATTATACAAGGCTTCGTTTATTTCAACAAACCATTCGCATTCGTTATTTCGTCGTAAGCAAAAATCGTCCAGAATATATTGTTGAAACGTGTAGAAGGTATTATTAAACAGTTTTTCGCTCATTGCATGCAATTTGCTCATTCTATATAATAATAATATATAATAGTAAGGTATGTGCACACTTCTAACTTCAATTATATGATTATAAAGCGACATTTTCTAAGATGTGTTTATAATAATATTCGTAGATTACCCCTCAAAAATATAGATGCAGACACAGTGCACCGTCGGATGCAAGATTTGTTCTCATTTTCTTTTTTCTTATTGATGTTCTAATAAAAATGCTTGTTCAATGAGGCATTTTTTGTTTCAAAGTATCTTCTATTTATCGGTTATATACCTTATACCAAAATACCTTAACTGTCAATTTTCATACAATTTTTACGATTGTAAGAAGTTCAAGCGCTTCGGTCACCAACGTTCTCTGTGGGGTCACAGGAGAAACTGTGGCCGTTCATATATGACCAATGTGACAGTTAAAGTGTAAACTTTCGTTCATTATAAAATAAATATCCACTTATACGATACAAACGAAGGTATGGAAAAATAAATCATTTTCTGTTTTGTAAAATTGATGTACAGGCTTTAAGATAAAACGAAGAAAATTCGTTATCGTGTTACGAGGTAGATGATACCCGTCAGAGGAGAATAAATTGGCCCCGTAGCACGTCGTAACCGGCGTTTATAGTCCACGGTGCTCCAATAATATAAATCCTAGCCGTTATCGGGGCAAATTTATTGGAGGATATTATCGAACGTCGATTATCACGATACCATCGTAACCGTACGTACACGAGGTCGGTGATCTGGTTGCGTGAACGCAGTCCTCCGCCCCACGTGGCTACGTAATACGATTATTTATTACAAAAGCATTATTTATTGGTCAGCGATCCTTCGAGCCACCGATATGTTATTGTTTGGCCAATCGAAATTTCACGGCTTTCGCCCTGAAATGTTCCTCCCATCGGATTCGTTATCGAGGGGCTAATCGATGATCCTCTTTTCCAACTCCCATAGCTGCCTGTTCTCTGATTTTTTAACTTTTGTCCAGTTTTCACTGCAAATGGAGACTCGTTTATACTAGTTCTTATCATACGGTGAATACAAAAAATTAAACAAATATCAAACAAATATACGTAAACCATTATATTATGGAATAATATAGCAACACGTTTGAAATAGCCACGCCTATATAGATAAGAGTACACTTTCGCTCGAGCGTCTTAGAAAATTTATTGCACTTGTTTAAATTTGTATCTAATAGATTAACCTATTTCAATTCCGCTAAAATCTATCGTAAAACGTATCAATTGTTAAAAGACTACGTACTTTGGAAACTACCCGATACAAGAAGTCACGGAACCATTATAAAATCCGTACCTCCTCTCTGACATATACGTACACACAACAAAGTCGATACTAAGTGACCATAGCGATCGTATTAGTTCAATCGCACAAGAAATCGAAGTAACGACGAGTTACAGAGCGGATGACTTTCTATACCGCTGAATTCTCGGTACATGAAATTTCATCGAACGATCCTCTGGAATCTTCTGTTGCGTGTGTTTTGTTTCGAACTTTGCTCGTCGATAAAAGACGCGTTAGTCGTTGGCATAAGAGGAAAGGAAAAGTTTTCGCTGTCATCCTTGGCCTTTCGCCGGTAAATTTTCGAAAGAACAGTCGAAACTAAAGGTCGTGGAAAGCCAGAGGGGCGAAGAAATGTAGCGGCAATGGCGGAAAGTAAGGTTTGGCGATGCGCCATAGCGATTTATTTATTTTTCTCTGTGCAAACTTCACCCTCCGGGGACTACCGGCTAGACAAACAGGGGAACAAAAACGTTTTATTACGCGATTAAGCTCAATGATGACGATATTTTAGGAGGCGATAAAAGAACTCGCCAGACGTGGCTACCCTGGCCAAGAAGAATGTCTGATGGCCCGCAACCAGATTATACACGGCTCCGAATAATTACGCGAAAAATTTCGCAGATTATTTATATAGTAGAAGCTTAACTATCAACACCGATTGTTGGAACATTGATTAGTGGAAAATTTCGGGATGATACCCTTATAATTAACTTGTAACTCTTATAAGTTTTCTAAAATTATTATAAGCTTGATAAAACGATATGAAATATATGATCTTTTCTCGTGTGAAAACAAAGTTATTCGTTTATCCGATAAACGCGAGCGGTGATGAACTAGAGTGGCCTATGTTCTACTGTAATTCAGAATCTTTTGAAAAAGCGTCGTGTATTCATCACGACATATCACGAAATAGAAATTATTTAGTAAGTGAATTTTAAGAAGAATAAGAGCTAATAGTGAGGTTCGTTAATTAATCACGAATATTCATTTACCAATGAAGGAATAAATATCTCCGGGACAGACATTTGGTACCACGTTAGAATCAATGAATCAAGTTTAAAAGCCATCGAGTTTCCATTAATCAGCCAATATACCACGTGTTTAAACTTAAACCGATTAAAAGACAATTACACTCGTCTTGTGATTGCAGATATTAGAATGCGCTCATCCTTCCAAATAGCAATTATAAATATATTCTGAAAGTTCGATACATGAAATTTATTGTATCTTACGCGATAAAATGTATTCAATGATTTCTGAAATATTCTCTTTATTAGATTTGACAGAAGATACGTACATGAATCACTATGATCTGTGAACCTTATTTATATATTCCTCTTCCTACGTTCTAATTAGAATTATTATTATCTTTTAATTTATATTCTTCAAAATATTATATTGTATAAAAATCCACATTTACGTAATCGAAGCAACTTTCCAGAAACGAGTATTTCTAACGGCCATATTTCTCAAAAATCCTTGCTGCCATCCATTGTCCCAACGACAGCTTATCGCTAACGATAAGTGCGCCCTCGGAAGTGCACACAGAGATTTGAAAAGGACAGCTAAATAAAACGAAACGGCGGAAAATAGCAATTCCCGTGAACGCGAGGCTGATCGTCGGTATCGAGAGCGTGGCAATAGCAATAGAAAGAAGAGTCTGGAACGCGTTGAAAGGATTTTCGCGCCGGCCACTATCGAACCAAGTAGCTTGTCTTCCATTATTGAACCCCGAGACGTTCATGCAAAACGGTTTTGCAAGTTAGGCCGGTGGAATCGTTAAAATTTGAAATGTAAATGAGAGACTCGTCGTGCGACTCGATAACGTTCGAATCCCGGCAAAAATCACTTTCGCGTTACTGTAGTTTTGCGCTTTTATATACCCCCAAACAGATGTTACGATTTTATTTTCCTCGAAGCGAAGGCTGCTTTAAGTTAGGTCATTTCTATTATTGGCCACTATCGCTATGTAAACGAGGAAATTTCGAGCTGTAACAAGCGGTAACTAAACGTGTACTAAGATCGTTCAGAGCCTCGGTCGTTGATATAACGACAGCGTAAGAGTTAAAGCAGGAAGTGGCATTGAAAAGGGCTTCCTTTGCGCGGTTTTAAATGCCACGCACCCTCATATTTTATAACTTGCAGTTAGTCGTACCGTTTTTAGTTGCTATATATTTTGTTTGAGGAGATGATACGTATCCGTAATGATATCGTCGATATTATCGAGTAATTTGTTAAATATTTAATTCGATAACGTCGAAGAAATATTCTTTTCGATGAAATAAAAATTTGTTTGTAGTCGGTACTGAATAAAAATAATTAAATATACAATTCATTTGCCAGTTCTTTGGAGAAGAAAGACAGTAAGCTCTATTACGAATATTTCGAAAAACTAACAATTTTAAAAATTCGAAATTCATACTAAATCTATTCGTAAACATGACGAGCAAAAGAATTTCAATTTTACAAATCGACTTCGTTGGTCAAAAAATATAACGAAAAAAGCAGAGATATATATATAGAGATGCAGCGATTTTTATTCCTTTGATCTCTTGACGATGATCGCAATCGAAACGCGTCATTTTTGCTGGATTCCATATTCCATCTAATTTCGAGCAGATCAAACAACGGCGAAGCTTCGTTTTCCAGGCGAAGCTCGTTCAAAATCCAGCGAGGCCCGCGTAAAACCGCGTGACTCGGGGCATAAAAAAATATCGCGGTTCGAGCTCACGGTTCATCGAATACATCAAAATTTTCCAACCGCTAACGCCACCAGTCGTGTTTCCAGCGATAGATGAAAAATCAACCGTGGTCCCGGCTCTAAAATCCCGTTACGATATTCGTTCGAATCGTTCGAAACGATCCTTGCTGGATCACGCTTTGGACGAAGGTCGAATGAATTTAAACGATTCGAATTTCATCGAACTTTATCGCCATCAAGACTTCAATCAGTTTTATTTATGATACTTTCGAAAAGCTAAATCTAACCTAAAGCTTGTAACAATTATTAAAAAATTAGTAAAATCATTGAGAAGCAGTGTCTAGTAGAAAATCTTCGACTACAAGGAACTTATATAGTCAATGTTACAATCTTTGTCAAGTTCACAAAATGAATATCGGATATTCCGACTATAGGTACATTAATTTCGCAATAACAAACTTTCACAATTTTATTCTAAATGCATTCGTAGGTTTTCTTCGTGATACGGTTCATGATCGGGCGTATTGGCGCATAAAATTCGGTTTTCAGAGAAACGACTTCTTACGTACATCAACCTAATATCTTTGTATGAAACTAGCTTAAACATATGGCCTGTAGAAGCAGCAATGGCAAACAAACATTGGAAAGGGTTGTACATGGATGGCGGGACGGAACGATGATCCTCTAGTCGAAACGAATCGGGGAAGTAACGGGGAAAAGTGTTGCAATTTATTCAATGCCAAAGTGTAATGGCCGCGCGATGCGGCACGGCGCTCGAGTGGCGTGGAATTGCACTCAATCGAGCCATAACAATTATTAGCATTGCGACGCGGCATGCAAGTGGCACAATAATATGCATAGGAAGGCTTACAGCGTTTCCATTACATTAGCCTTTCGCACGAGCACGCGGTCGCGTCAAACGATCCGGAAATAAAGCGGAATTGCATATCGGAAACTTGGCTGGCTGGCTGCTGGCCAGCCAAGGACCTCCTAATTCTGTTCTTTCGAAAAATCGACGCTTTATTCGAGCCTCACGTTCGTAAGTTTCGCGCCACGCTGGATCGACGAGAAGCAATCTCGATGTAGACGGGAAATATAGAAGAATCGATGTGGCTGTTCTGAAACGATTATTATGGCGAGAATAAAGAAATCGAGCATTATCTTCTATCCAATTCTATTCACATAGTTTTGCGCGATAATTGCTATAAAAGCTATTAAAAATACCGACAATTATACGAAAACAAACAATTATAAAGGATATTGTTAAAAAAATATACATATTTATTCGAATAATCTTACATACACGAGTGACATCGACTAAAACTACTGAAAGTTTAAACAATAAAAGTAAATCTTCCTCCGCAAAATACTTTTTGTTTTATCTCGATCCGATTTTCCGTTGTTGAGATATCATCGTTGCAAGAGAACCGAATTTTTCGATAATTCTCTATCGCTGACTCTCTTGCACGCTCGGACTTCTCACTTGTACCACGTCACTGACCAATCGCAAGCTCGTTAACAGTACGCTGGTCAGTGACGGACACCGTTTGCGTTCTTTTACTATTACTACTATTGTACTAAGCATACGCGCTTCCTGGAAAAGATGTAGGTCAAATTGCTACGGGGTACTATTCATTGTTCTGTAGGCTTAAATGCGTCTATTATTCTTTACAGCGCTATATCTTCGGAACCAATTGAGATATGATCCTAAATCAAAATGCATTATTAAGGGTACGCTTTCAATTATCTTTCGAGTATCTGATACTTAAAAATGTTGTTATTTCTTTTATATGTACTGTTTATAAAATATTGATTCGTTATTTGGTGAAACCTGTTAATATGATTGTTTTCAAGCCCAAAAGAAAAAGCACGTCATACAGAGTTTATGGCTGTACATTAGTTATTTTACATTAGTTTTGCATAAATATCTATAATAATTTCTAATGATAAAATAGAGTGGTTGACGGTGAGACGTGTTGTTGGTTAAATTAATAACGAGACGAGTTGATTTCGTTAACTATTGTTACGTCGCATGAGACAATCCGCACGCCATTCCTCGTTGCATGGCCGCCAACGATCCACGTACGTTATTCAGACCTTTGATAAACCCATTGATAAGCCCACCATAAAACGTAAATATTTTGAAGTTAATTCTTTTAACGTGATCCTTTTAACTCGTAGCGGTAAATTTCCGTTCGACTGTCGAAGCGTGTAGACGTGTGTCTAGTGCTCAGTGAAGTTCACAATACAATAAGTGACGATCCTCCGTCGAAAGTGAGTTGAAATAGAAATAAACCAAGTATTTTCTAAACTTACTCGTAGAAAATCCGACACTTCTAATCTCTAATCCGAATCATAGCCTCTCGACCAGTTATTTCAATTTGAATTAACTAGCTCGAAGATGGCCCAAGTAACTAGATCAGGTTCTCATGAACAAAACAACAACCGCACCGTCCATGGCAAAAGGATAATATATCCCATCTTTCAAACCACACAAACAACATCAAAAAACGTAAGCTTGATTCAGTCAAAAAAAATGTAAACACTAGTCAGAACGAACCGTCAACAAGCCATGTTACCACTTACAACAGATTCGCAATATTATAATCTACAGACGATTCTATGGACGTAGTTGAAACATCAACAAATCAACAAACACAAAAAAATCCTCCTTCCCCACCAATATTTATTGATGAAGTTATCGACATTTAAACAATGATAAAGTCCATCGAGAAAGATATTAACAAAGAGGATTACATATTAAATTAGCAACAATTAACTCAACAATTATCGAAAATCAACATAATGACTTTATTCATAAAGTGGCAGCTCTTTAGGGAAGTATTCAATCATTTAACATCAGCCTCAATATCCCTAAAAACAAACGAAGATATAGATGCAGCCACGGAATATTTAAACACCAGCATAATAAACGTGATCCGTTCTTCCACCCCTACTAAGTGTTTTATCAATAAACATAAATACCCCTATTATATAATAATAAAAATAGCAGAAAAACGCAGACTTAGAATAGTATGGCAAAGTCATAGAATACCTGAAGACAAGCGTAAGCTAAATAACGCAACAAGAAAACTAACCAAAATTCTTAAAAATTACAAAAATGACTGTTTCCAAAAATATCTTGTTAATTTGTCTCCCACAGCTGACTCCAATTACTCACTATGGAAGGCATCCAAGAAACTTACTTGTCCTCTGCAAATAATGCCTCCAATTTAGGGCTCGAAGCCCTATACAAAAAGCCAACTTGTTTGCAAGTCACTTAACTAATGTCTTTAAGCCGTATTTCTCCACTATTGTTGCCGAAATAACAGAATACTTGCACTTTCTCTTCCAAATGTCTGTCCTATTGAACTTTTCACATCTCTGGAAGTTATAAAATTAATCCGTCGTGTAAATTCTTCTTCGCCTTGAATACTATCCTAAGTCTTGGAAAATATCTTTCATTACTCTTATCCCTAAACCTAGAAAATACACGAAACTAGCCCAACTAGAAACTTTTATTGCCCAATTAGCCATCTACCCACTTTGTCCAAACTATTTAAAAAGATGCGAAGAAACGAAACGACTCCTTCCACTCTTAGAGGATTTGAAAACAATGCCAGATCATCAATTCGGTTTTCGGAAGCAACATTCTACGATAGAGCAAATTCATCGTCTAATTCATAAAATCAACCAAGATTTAGAAAAGAAAAAATATTGCTCTGCGGTATTCCTGGACATTCAGCAAACGTTCGACAAAGTGTGGCATGAAGGTTTTTTATTCAAACTAAACAAAATCCTACCACACACCTAGTACTCCATATTAAAATCATATCTAATCAATAGGCTGTTCATGATTAAATACTTAGACGCTATTAATTGCAATATTCCCAATAGAAGCTGGCATACGCCAAGGCAGTGTCCTCGGATCTCTGCTGCTCACCATCTACACTGCCGATTTACCAACCTTAACAGAGATAACCACAGCGACATTTGCTGATGATACAGCTTTATTAGCATCCCACTCAGACCCGATAATTGCCTCCTCAAGTCTCCAGCGAGGTCTCGACTCTATGGAAAAGTGGTTCTACAAATGGCGCTTCAAAATAAATGAAAATAAACCCAGTCATATAACTTTCACGCTGCGAAAACAATCCTGCCCACAGGTGACCATAAATAATATTCCAATTCTAAACAAAGATACAATCAGATATCTGGGCATGATTCTGGATAGAAGAATGACATGGAAACGGCACATCGTAGATAAAACTAAACAACTGCAAACAAAACTAAAAAAATTTTACTGGCTCATTAGCAGACGCTCCAATTTAAACATGCAGAGTAAAATAACGCTATATAAAGCCATATTAAAACCTGTTTGGACCTATGGGATCCAACTATGGGGAACAGCGAGTAATTCCAACATAGAAATTCTCCAACGATTCCAATCAAAAACTCTAAGATCCTTAATAAATGCACCGTGATATGTTACCAACGAAACAATACATCGCGACCTTAAGATACCCACAGTTAAAGAAGAAATATCCAAATTCAGAAGTAGATATAATATAAGAGTTAACAACCACCAAAACCCATTAGTTATCCAATTACTTGACACGACGGATCAGATCCGCAGACTAAAAAGATAATACCCTTTAGATTGAAGCATTAGATTCAACTAGAATCAAACATACTATAAACTGTTATAATCCAAGTTACAGTACCACGCTAAAATAATTTATTTATAATTCTCAATGAGAATTGATCGTAAATATTCTACCAAATAAAAAAAGAAAAAATAAACGATACAAAACTGAGAAAAGAAGCAGCATTACCCCAGCAGCAGAACCTATCTCGGCCTCTACACCAGCGGAGTAGCACTATCACGACGACTAACACTTACACTTCAAACTTGAAGGAATCTCTAAGAATCTCTTAGAACAGTCCTTAGGTTTATTGCGCGCTTTTACAAATTACGGAAAAAGTGGGTAGTTACCTAACGGTAAAAGTGGATTTTCTCGTGAACAATGTCACACACGAGCTATGTTGATAGGAGGCTTCCTCCACCTATTCTCGTTCATTAACGTTGGTCATAACAAATGGGCAATGGGCAATAGGCTTTCTTCGTACAAAAAAACACACTCACACCGAGCTTTTCTCCGTAATGATACGAGAGCGAAAAGTCGGTAAGAGTCAAAATCTCGACAACAGTCAAAGTCAAGACACAGTCGTCAACACGAAAAGAGTCTCAGGCCTTACTCACTCGTAGTTTGACAGTCAACATACACACAATTGTATCAGATATTGAAGTTATTGAATTGTTGGAAATATATATATTATAATCTTTCAAAATCAGCGTTACAATCACTCAACCGCACCTATTATCCTAATCGAAATGGGAGATCAATCTATTCGTGGCGTCGATTATTCGAATCGTAACGGGAATTTACGACTCCCGTTGACGCGCTTTTTCGAGATCGCGTCTCCTCGTGAACGGTCGAAACAACTATATTTACAGATATTTTAAAATGTAGAATACAAAGTTAATCGTAAGCGTTGCTCGCTCGATGCTATTCGTTATAAGATTGCGCAATACTGCGGTACTGATACTAATTATTGTTCTGATTCGTTAGACTGATTCGTTATACTTATTTGCTCGACTGATGATCTCGATGACTCGATACTGATCTCTGGAGTGCATGGTTGTCTATTTATACTGGTCAAGGGGGGTACCGGAAGGTTTGAACTTGTCGCCGGTTGTCGGTTGCACGTAGCAGCGAAATTGCTTTGTCCAGAGTTTGTTTATTACATTACGTGCGTCGTACAGTGTTAATCCTCTGTGGCAAAACAAGTACGTGAGGCACTTTCGAATCGAAACGTCCTAAGAAGCATGTGCCGCTACAATAGTAATTGTTCGGAATTTTGAGTGGCCGTTCCCTTCTTCTGAAATTCTGGAAATTCTGAATTGCATTCTGAGCTGTAAATCTAACGACTTCGAAGTTAGGTAAAAAGCCCCTGGAAAGGACCAGCCGGAAGGGTACGATGAACAGACGAAACCCAACGGCTGGTAGGGAGAATCAGCAGCGTAGGAGGACTGTTCATCAGACACGTACCGGGTGAAAGACTTCACTCCCAACAAGATCTTACCACCGCCGTGCATCACATCACACGTTACATTTATGCAAGAAGTTCAACACAGTGTTAGATTACTCTAACACTCGATATATTAAACCTCCTGCACCTTGAGCGTTAATTAATTCGGTTTGACCTGACCGGTTGCTCTTTAGTCGATAATTCGCAACAGCAATACTTCTACAAATAAAATTTACATATCTAATAATAATTTTTAATGGTTTACATAGACATAATTTTCTAGCTCCATGGTAAATGAAACAATAGTACAATGCTCGTAAAAACTAACCCCCCAACGAACATATTTTAAAGCGACTCTGGGCTTTATCTAATTGTAAAGGTATCGAATTGTAATAGTAACGAGGTAATGGTACATTGAACAAGACCATAGTATCGACACGAGTCATTTTGTGGTGCATGAAACGTATTGTGTTGTTTAAACTGTGTTGAATGAGCCAAAATAGCGCTCGTTGCGGCAATAATTTATGTTATTATAGAAACATTTAGAGGAATGAGATCTAATCCGCAGCGCAAGAGTTATAGACTAATTAAATCAGTGACAGAGCGTATTTGTGCTTTCACCGAATACGCGCGACTAATTACCGGTTTACGGCGAACCAATGGCACGTTAGATGCAGGATGCAGGCGATTTGTCGGTTTCCTTCTAATTGCTTGTATCGACATTTCCTGCGAGCTTGTAATTTTACAATACACGTGTGCTTCGCTACGATTCGTTACATGTTGTTCCAAGCCATCACTCATCACTCTCAAACACGTTCAACATTTTTCGTTGGAATTTGTTGATGGATTATAACAGTACTTGATTCCATGACACTAACGAATGTTTATGGTCGATTAAACGTTCTAAATTATTCTTGCACGAGAGAACTTTGTTACACGTGTCACGTCATACGCTCCGCGCGATCCGTAGCGCGAAGGTAAAATTGGTAATTTCTTTCAAATCAAGGTAATTTAAAATGTTTACTTGAAACCATGTTTACAGTATTTGAAGTGAAAGGCAGTTAAAGCCGTTAAAAGCTATATCTTGCGAAAACTTATCTATGTTTTTATATTTACCTACTTATGTTTTTATAACGATATTAAGACAATTTAAATTGTAAACAAAGTCGGCAGTTGAACAGACGTTAGGGATCTTCCCAAACATTTTCAAAAGAAAGACCCCGACGTTTTTTCATCTCCGACAGATATAAATAAATGTAGCGACTCAGAGAAGTCAATATATTAATTACCGTTCGTTTATCGAATATTATGAATTAATTACCTTTCGTCAACCGAATAATTTTGTCTATCGAAAAATCATCATTTTGTCAACCGAAGAATTTTATATCCCTCAGTCTGTCAGTCAATTGTCAATATCGAAATTGAGTAAGATTTGAATAAATCATTACATATTGTTAATTTATTTTCGAACAACTTTAATCCTCTCCCGTGCCAGTATTCCCGCACATAGCAGGTTAGTGGAGCTTATTGCCAGTTGCATTAAACGTCAGTTAATGCTACCGAACGCGGCAACTAAATAGAACGTAACAACACGTACACGTTTCATACACATTTGAGCGCTTTAAAACCACCTCGCAAAGAACAATTAGTAAAACTATCTTTTCACCGAAACATCAAGGAATTACGTAAAAGTAGAATCTAGAAATAAAAATCAAATAACCCGAAAATTTCAAATAATCAAAATAACCAAAAAATAACCTCAAGAGCTTTTAAAACTTCCCAAAAAATGATTGCGCGACAACGTGAAAATCTCCTCTAAGCTATAAAAAAAAAAAAAAAAAAAATGATATCGCGCGAAAAAGGTAACCTCGTGAAATTTTCTCTCAGGCAGTGACGCGAGACACGAAAATCAACGATATATTGTACACCTTATAAAACGTTATATAAAGAAAAATATTTGGTTGTAGATTACGTTATTATTAGGTTTTTATTCGGACGAAAAGAGTACCGATACTCTTTCCAAACTTAGAAAACGTTGGGCGACAGGCGCGTATCGAATTGGGAAACGAACGCTGATTTTCACGAATGAATCGAGTAGAGTTATGAAAACGTTGTCGGCTACTGGGCTACACGATGTATTTCAAAGAAAATCCATTTACTGCAGAACCGAGTTCTGGTCCGTGTCCAAGATACTCTAATGGTAGCCATTCCTATTGGTCCAATTGCCGCTACTACCGCTGCTACTGGCAGGACCCGATTATACCATGAGCAGATATCGTTATGTGAAAGAGATGGCAATTGCCGATACACTTTTCAGACGTATTCATAAGCTTCGTACACGCCCTTAGACCGCGTTAGAACGATCGAAATAGTGTCATGAATATGATGACAATCAATATCGTCGCTTGGTTATTGATAAATCCTTGGATGCGGTTTAGGTTCCTTCAGATTTTTCTTCTAATAATGCAGGCAATAATGTAATATTATATTAGGTTGTCCGAAAATTTTTTTTGGTTTCATAAGATGATAATAAATGAACAACAATTTCTGTTTTATATTATTTAAATGAATTATTAATATGATCCATTTCGTTATATTTCTATTAGTATTCAATAAATTAATATAAAACAAAAAACATTGTGCGTCTATTATTTCCTTATAAAACGAAAGAAACTTTTCGGACAACCTAATAGATCGGACCGGTTGTGAGCTGGACTACAATACGCTTAAAATCGGTAGATACAAAATGTAATTTCTTTGATGTTCGAATCTCGCGTGCCGATATATCGTAATTTTTTAAGCGCAGCTTTATGTATTCGTAGATGAACACCTATACATAGTCAAGTTCCTAGATTACTCGTAATTCTGGAAATTCATAATAGGATTCATAGGTTTCATTGCGATAGATGATATCGCATAAACCCAGCACAAAATTCATCATTTCAAAATCAGTTAATTCGAACAGTGGCTGTGTGAAAGGACCAAAAGGCTTCTGGTGAGCATTCGTATGGGCTCCTAGTCCGAACAGAACTGGAAACTCGTGCGCCAATCTGCGTGCACGCAATACTGCATGCGTGACTACATACGAAATATCTGTGTGTATTATCATGCTTCAGCTTCGTACTAAAATGGAAGGACATTCTGTTACGGACTTAGCGACAACGAGAGACAGGAACTACATGAACAGTAGACGTGTTCAGAGGTAAAAGTAAGCGTGTCCATGCCGAAGGACACGGAAGAGGATTAGTCGAACTGCTTCCATGAAATTGTTGCTGTCGTAGCGGGTTGCTTTGCGTTTGCTTCTGTCCCTCTCAGGAAACGAAGGCTCCTCTGTCTAGCGCAGCCTTATTTCCTGGCATTACGAATCTCTCCAGTGAAGAAAAGCGTTGACAGGGGGGCAAAGTCGATGCCGCTCCGTTTGATTACACTCTCCCGCTATCCGATTATATTCTCTGTTCGGCTACTGTACTTTATACGTGTCCACGGCAAGCGTGAACTTTCCGACGAAAGACACCGAATACATTGGAACGTGTGTTCCTGGTTATGCTGGGTTACGTGGAGTTTCAGAGCTTATTTGCTGGATGCTCGATGACGTCACGAACTTGAGAAATTGTGGAGATCAGTACGGTTTTGGTGAGATTACGACAAGTTTGAAGTTAAATGCAGAAATCAGTGAAAATGGAGAATGGCGAGCGCGATAGGAAGCTACTTTTCGAATATAGAAATTTTCTGTTTAATCTTTCGAACGAGCAGTAAATATCGATGAAAAGTTCTCCCGATTTTCTAATAAATTCGTTCTACATTACTATATTCGATATCGTGCGATTAGTGGATTTGACAGAGTTCACGAAGAACATGATTAATATCCTACATAATATCGAAAACTAAAAAAAAAGAAAACTATATATTAAAAATTAAATAATTAAGGTTTCTTAAATTTCCAAATATTAAATGCAATTCGAATTAAACGATACCATATATTACACAAGATTAAACATTCTCCATCTGAATCACAATTCATCGGAGGCTTATGCGAAAGCAACGCAAGCATGGAATTTATGTGGTAGCCATTGTGCAGGGGCCATAAACCAGTTCTCTCGGATCGATGCGATCTTTTTGAAAGTTTGCTCGGTGGAAGAGTGGCGACAGACACGAAAAGAGTATTGTCGCGTGGATTCGGTGCTCGTCAGGAGCACAAAGGGTTTACCCATCGTCGTCGGATTCGTTTGTTTCGCACACGTAACAACCGATAACGAGAAATAACGGTTCCGAGATCGTCCCGCTTACCATCCACTGGCTGAGTCTCCTCTTATCTTTTCTACGAGTGGCCCTCTCATATTATTGTCTCATCCGTAGGTCGGTCAAAGGATAATCGGTAGGTGGAAGCGACAAAGTCCATCCGGTCGGACGACGATTGTCTCTTCTGGCCTCGATACTCGTTTCGATTGTTCCTCGAACCCTCTGCGAACGCTAACGCCACCCTTCGATCGGTGAACGTATCCGCGCAGAGAATCCAGATGTCAAAAAGAAAGAAGGTCCACTTTTTCCTGCGCTAACAAGAAACGATAACGAGAGACGTCTGGAATCGATAAACTACTGCAAATAAATGGAGATTATTTGAAACGATGGAACTTTCTTTGTTTCTTTATTGTTGGACCAGCTGACGTAACTAATGAGTACGCTTGTGATATAAATTGATCGCGCGAAAGGGGTAACTCAAGATCGTACGAATGAGCGATGGTGGACAAAGTATTGTAAAGGATTACTTCAGGATAATGAGATAACAAAGTGGCGTTTTAGTAAAGAGAAAGCAAAATGATATTGTCTGAGGAGTGATCGAGTAAGAAAGAAGGGATAATAGGAAGTAATTAAAGACTTATATAATATAACGATAGGCAATTATACACAGAAGATGGATAAATACTGGTGTACTTAGAGAACGTTTATAGCGTATAAAATAATGAAAATGTATTTCGAATTCAAATAATATCCTATATCAAACCACGCTCGATACTGTGATATTATTGATATCATACAATACAGAAATTATACTAAATATACAAAGTCAGTGAATGAAGGCTTAAAAAAACGGCGAATTTAATGCGAAGACAAAGAATAAATTACTGGAATTACGAAAAATTCATAAAAGAGATGAAACTAATTTTTGAGCGGCGGCACCGCGCAACAAATTTATTCATCGAATTCAGGTTTTGGTAGCTCAAATAACATACACAATAGCACAGAAATATGTTGCTCCTACGGTATCTTGTTCTATCATTGTGTACATTCGATGAGTTAATTAATGGTTTCACTTAAGCAATATTCCTCGTGGAGATATAATTCCTTGAAAATGTACAATAAGACTATAAATCAAGCGACCCTCCATTCAAACTTATTGTTCGAATATTCCGGAAGTTCGTACTCGGCGCTCCTATTCTTCCCGAAATTCCCATCCATTACCATCGTATCCCAGTAACCTAATTTTCGGCTAGGAGATTAATCGTATAATTCAAGTTCGGTCGAAGTGGAGACGCAGTCGATAACGTATATGCGAGCCAATGGCATTATAGTCGGATTCAGGAAAGTCGGCTCGATTTCATCGTTTTCATGAATGAGAGCGTAAATCAGACAGAAGAGAAAATTAGATCAAGAACGTTTGCTTGCGCGGAACGTGGAGTCGATTCTAATAGCCATCTTTCCATTTTCCACCAATTTTTCCTCCAGTCGATAGATAATCCACAAAATTTCTCTAGATTGACACTTTTTACGATATAATAATATCAAGTAATAAAATATTACGTTTCTTTCCGTTCTTCGTTTCTTCCGTTACATTCTCTTCTTACTTTTTGTTTCAGTCTTCTTTCGACAGCCGAAGAGAGCGGACGTGTGTCTAGTGCCCAGTGCAGTTCACAAAGAAGTGACGACCCCCCGTCGAAAGTGAGTCGAACCGGAAAAAGGAAGGAGAAAAATAAAAACCAAGTGCTTTCCGAACCTTCTCGTGATAAATCCAATACCACCAATCTCTAAACCAAATCATAGCCTCTCGACNGTTAGTCACCCAACTACTGGATAAAACTGATCAGACCCGCAGACTAAAAAGACATTACCCACTAGACTAGAACACCAGATTCAAAAGAATCTAACTCGCCCTAACCTATATATTCCACGCCACTGAACCACGCCAAACTAATTTACTTAAAATTCTATGTAAGAATTGTTGTAAATCTACGGTCAAATAAAATAAATAAAAAACTTTTTGTTTCAATATTTTATCATTTCGATCTATTATTCCACTGTATAATAATATTGATTTGGACAAAGTATTACGAAGAATTGGTGCGTAATTGGGTATTCTAAGCCGAGAAAATATTTAATCGAGCGTTCGAAATATAGTCCTCAGCTATCCTAAAATTTTTGTTTTACAAACATTACCAACAAAACGTCGAATTGAATCGAATCCACGTGCTTCTTTGAAAATATTGAAAACAGAGCCGAATATCGTAGAATCGTGTTTCGTTTGTCGCAGTCAAAGAATCCGAGATAAATGGTGGTCCTGGGGCCATCCTCGCCGGTAAACGTCCAAGTAAGACTAAGAAAAGGAAAGGAAGGAAGGTCACGCTTACACATACACACGTTGCACTCGCAATCGTCATCTCGGATCAATCACGGAGTACGGCTAACGTAATCGGAAAGTCCTTTATATCCGGCGAAACTAAGTTCCGAGGCAATTTGTGTCCCTCTTTGTAAGGAGTAGGTGGAGACGAAGAAGAAGGAAAAGGGAGAGGATAGGGTGCTACAGAGGCGGCGACTTTGCATCGCTCGAAGCTCGGTTTAGACTGTTTCGCCCTAATATAAAGAGGGGCCCCTCTTCTTCCTTTCTCTCGTTCGTTTTCATCTTGTCTCCTCTCTTCCCTCCCTCTCTCCTACCTCTTCTCTCTGCATCGGACCTACAACCCTCCTCCGTGCACTTTTTTTTGCTCTACCTGGTTTCTTCCCGACCGCCCTCATCCGCAATTCCCTCCAATTCTTTCCTCGAAACAAGTTTGTAAAACGCAATTTTCTCGTAGGTTGACAAGTCATCTAATCGCACGTTGGGACACCGTCTCTACTTTCTCCTTGCATTCCCTCCATTTCTCTTTCTTTCTGTCTAGTGCATGTCGCTTTCACGTGTATCACTCGTTCGTTCCACCTTTCTTTTGCATTCCAAAGATGGGACTCGGCTGGAATGAATTGAAGGAAACGATCAAAGTATTCGCGTCTATCCTGGTTTTGTCAAAAAAAATATCGTTCGACCCGGGTACAAAGTTAATGCGCGTGCCAGGCTCGGATTAGGAATTTTATTGGCAGATCGAATGTTGCGTTTCCAAGACCATTAATTTAAAATTGCGGATGTCACGATTGAAGGGTTTGCAGGAATAAGTTGGCAGCTCCGATGTGTAAATTGCATTTAGGAAATGGGAAGGCGGTCGTAGGTTTCATATTAAAAAATGCAAAGTTTTATTACCACGAATATTAGTGGAACATGATCTTATAACAAGTTTGGAAAAAGTAATTTTAATTCTAATTTAGTTCTAAAACGGATAAAGTAGAATTAACTTGAGTTTCGAGTTTCCTGGTATTGATAACATTTCGAACGGTTACAGAATGTTTCTCGATTCGAACAGTCAATTACAAAACATCGCGTTCTTCTTGCATGCTCTTCGATTATTATCTCATTTAAAATCTTGCGCCATAAAAATCAATGTTTAAATTAAATTTGGTCCACGTGTACATATAATTGTCGTCCTCTTCTGATGGGCTTTACCCAACACATCGTGTCACAGGTTACACAAACATCGCTCGAAATCACCACACGCGCGGAGCAGTCTCCACGTATCGCTCTAATTGTCTACTCTAGCACATATGCCAGCCGGACACTTATTTAAACAAGACGAGCAAACGAGGAAGCCGGTCACATGGTCAGTGAGAAAAAAATAGCGAGTTATACAAACAGGTTTAATTCGATGGAAAGGACGTTGCTCTTCCAAAGAAATTTCGTCCAAACAACCAGACTCGTTTGTCCGGTCTTCGGGAGTCCCCTCGAGTTACCAAGGCGATGTTTATGAAGTTTACATACGCGGGATCGAAAAAGGTTTTGGCCAGTACGACGGATAAGCTCGGCACGAAGATCCCTTTTACTTTCATCCCCCTTCTCTTTCCTTTCGCCTAATATAACGATAAAATAAGGAAAAGCCTGGAGTAAAAATGATTCGTGCCTGAGCTGTGATTCTTTCGGATTTTACGGTTCAGAGGTATCCAAGTCTCACGACTTTCCACGTCGATTGACTTCCGCGTTAGGGGTGGCTTCGATGCAATGACGAATACGAGCCAGCCGTCTTATTTATACCGCGTGAATACGGAATAAAAGGCCGGAATTATTATCTTGGCACCGTTCATTTATTTGCCCCCTTTCCGTAATCTTCTCCAACCCCTGTCACAGCTACGCCGAATTAATCCTTAGATGTGGGATTCCCTTTTTACCAATGAATATCGGATAATGCGACGAGGAACGGCGTGCTGTGAATTCTTTTATTGTTATTTTAGTTTGAACGAATTTTCATGTCGAAAGTTGGGGATTTTATTGTTGGGATTGGATCGGTTGATTAAAAAAAAAAAAAAAAAAAAAAAATAATAAACGAAATACCACATATATTATATAACAATTATATAACAATCTGTTTAATTTACTTTATGGATATTTTCCCAAGTAGAAATCCTTTACTGTAACTGCAAATTTTATTGAATTCGAGAGTGTCAAATTGTTAAGGAAAGGAAACAGCTTGCCGAAGCAGATAATTCGTTGTCACCGGGAAAGAAACATGACGTCCTTAAAACGAGCTATTTTCTTCTATTCCGCGCAGTACGAATTTGCTTACGCGCTAGCGTAACAAGCTAGCGATTCGTATGCTTATCGTTGCAAAAAGAACGCGTTGCATGTTATCGACTAACGACTAAAGGGAGGCAAAGGGCCGGACAAACGAGTTTTCGAATTTTCCAGCTGACCGCACCGATGCAAGGGTCAACCAAGTTAATGTTTCCCCTCTGCTCGCGTCAACCTCGTCGCCCTTTCTCTTTCGATTCTCGTCGTGCGCGCACCGTGGTTTAAATCTACGTATCCAGACGGTTGTTTATTTTTGGCAAGATATACTTTAATTGCAAAAATAATTTCCAATATTTTTAGCGATATGAATCGATCACACAGGCCATTGGAATCTTCCTGCGCCGTTTTCCAAACAGCTAGATACTCAGTACGGATCAGGATGAAAGCGAACCACGGAATTCTGGAAGCCGTGTACCGATCAATTCTTCGTTCTTGAACGCGTACAGGCGAAAGTAGGTGTCAGAGATTACGAAGTGACGGCTGTGGCGCGGTCTGCCGGAAACAGGATGGAGGTTTCCACGTCGGCAGTCACGCTGCAACGTCCGATCAGCCGGAAAACGTCCAAACTCACAATCGACCCTGGGAAATATTTCATTCGGTTGGAATTTTTCTCTCGAATTTCGTTCGGGTCGAACTCGTTGCATGCGGCCATTCTCCTTCATCCAACCTCGAAAATACAGGTCAACGTCTGAACGTAAATTCGGACGAACGACGGGAGATATGCAAAAAGTCTGATCTACAAGAAAATAGTCGCTGGCCATCGAATTATACCATATGCAATAGGACCATACATAGATGCATTCTTGTAAATTACTGTGCTCTTAAATTATCGTCAACGAACGCATGAAAATTCGTTATTTGTTTATAAATAGATTGCAAACTTTTATGAATTTATGGGAAGTTTAAGGATGTAAAAAATACATTGATATGCAAAGATATATAAATTATTCAACGTAGAGTGCTTATTATAGAATTTCTGAAGTAAAATAATTTTTTACCTTGCTTCCATTCTTTCAATTATGTTCACAAAAATTTGAATATGCATAAATATACACAGTTTATATATAATGTCGTTCTCTGAATAATATTACTTAAACATTTATTACTGAATAATGAATGAAGGGACGAACCACGAACGAGAATTTCACGACATCGCGTTACGAAGATACAGATTTTGTTAGTCAACAACGTCTCAACTTGGTTCGGTTCTTTAGAATTTTTATTATACAACGCCATATTCGATATGCATGAACATAATACAATATATCATATACGTTGCATTTTTAGTTTTTGCACGTTTGATAAAAAGATTGACGATACGAGAAATTCCTTAATTCTACTTTCATGTTGCCTAATCTTCAATAGTACTTTCAAATAATCAAAAGTTCTTCTCTTAAGAAAAGAAACGAAGCAATAACTAAGTAACATGGAAAAATAAACGTTGGACGGTAGAAATCCCTTTCTTTGGAGTACAATTTCTCCATCTTCGACCGAAAGATTCCCCGCATTATAGCTGTGATGAAACGATTTGACACAGGTTCCTCATGTATCGAGCGTAACGATGAGGTCGCGATGGTATTATAAAAGAAAAAAAAGAAAAAATAAAAATTGGAGAAATCAGATTGGAGTGGACGAATACGCTCGAATTGTGCTCCGATTCCATTGCTGGAAATAGCCGGCAGCAGAGATATGAAGTAGTACGTGGAATTCACTACTACATCCGCAGCGATGCGCCTTATTGTAACGGTGAATTGTAACTTTGTACTGTTAAACTCCGTGACTGGTCAATCGTTGGATGTTCCCCGAAAAGTTTTCTCTATAGGAGCACGTACATTCCGAAATAAATTTCGAAGCCATCCCCTGTCCGCCAGTGCAATAATCTGAAAGCCTGCTTTATTTCCGCAGCGATAAACGAGGTATCGCTCTAGGCTAAAGGAAGACCAATGTCCTGCTAAAGCCTCGAACGTCCACGAAGCAATCATTTTAATCGTCGAACCATATTTATAATTTTCCTTTTTGGAACAGATTCGTATACAACGCGTGATTAGAATTGGATATAAAGTTCCATTTAAAATGTAGTCTTCAAATAGGATTATCTTTTGATAGATAAAATTTAATTATTACAATCAGAATAATTATAAGATAATTATAATAATTAATAGAATTATATTATATAATTTTATATAATTTTTATATAAATTCTGAGACATTTTTCACAAAACTCCCTCCACCGAAATACGCAAATACATGTTCACAAAACAGACACCCTCCCCCCTTTTTCCAATATACATTCCCATCGCGCCAGGCTTGTTATAACCCGATTTCTCCAGCAGATTCGCAGATTGCATCGATTCCGTACCACTTAAAACTCTCTTAAAATCTTATCAAGCTTCGTTTGCACCTTCAGCGGGGGAACTCGAAGCAATTGAAAACACAGGTGTACGAAACAATAAGCTTTCCTTAAACAGCCTACAAGCTCGAGTGGGTGTAGATGTTTAGAACAGTCAACGTGCTAGCTCCGAAGAAGAAGAGGACAAGGAGCAGAGAGGCAGAAAGGCAGAGAAAGAGAGACGGACAGAGAGGGAGAGAGGGGGAGGGAGCGAAGTGTAGGTGATTTCGCCGATTACAGAACGAATCCAAGAGGATCCCTTTCATGCTCTCCTTTCACGAACGAAGTCAAGTAACAATTCCGAGATTACGGCGCTCCCGAAATGAAATTTCATTCGCGAGTCCCCGAGGAACCGCGCGTTTCAAGGGGGCACACGGTGGTGCTTTTCTCCTTTTTCTCCGGTGGCTCTTTCTCTTATCCATCGCGCAACCGGTCGCCTCTTCCAATTTTCTCTTCGTTTCGAGGAGAACGTTAGGTAGGGATACGCCACGAGGGAGTTTACCGGAAAGATTTCGTCACGGGACGATATTATTCCGTCTTTTCCCCGTTCCAACCTCGCGGATCTTCTGTAAAGGACTTTCTCGATATTCTGTTTAATCTTCTATCTCGTTCTTACGTTCAGTGTTTTTAGATTTAGTTCTTTCTCGTTCGCCTTTAAATGACAGCCGGGTGATCAATGTAGCAGGCTGGAGATTGCGCCTGAAATTCGGCTGACACCGCCGCAAACGAATCCATCAGTTGTAACGCTTGCTCGTGCTGTTTGTTTGCTGACGACGTCTCTTTATTTCTTTATTTCCCTACCTAAACTGCAATTTATTTTCGTGAAACAGGCAGAGAGGTGGAAAAAGTGTCCCCTCCCATAGGTTTCAACTTTGTGTCAGTGTTTCTTAGTTGTGTCCGACGCTGATTTACAAGATTCGAACTTTGAAGACTCGAAGAGTTCTGGAACGTGATTTTATAGATCACGTCATGCAAAATCGTTCCGTCGATGCGTTGGCTGCGAAAGTATCGTTGAAAAGTTCCTTTCTAGAAAGCAATAGTGTTAGAATGTATATATGTTCTAAGATTATAATAGGATATTAATTAGAGAATTCTTAATTGCAGCTTAAAATAAGAGGATGTAATGAAATAATATTTGTAACATCAGTTTTCTTTATTTTCAACTTATGGAATTATTCGTATCGATGTGGCTTCTGAATGTCCTACATACCGTTTTTATTAATTATTTCCAAAAATGTAATATTGAATTAAATAAATATGTGGACCTGTTTTGATGAGTATCGTCTAAATGAATCTTTGCCAGTTTCCCGATACACAGCCATGATACGAATCTCTAGTAATACGGATGCGTTTAGATATGTGAGCTGGAGGATGGCGGCTCGTGGCCATGCGTATCTGCAATAACAGGATCACGAGCTTATAGCCGGAGCTTAGAGGGTTCGATCAATTATTGTTCGCTTCCTATCTACGTCACGCCGGCCTGGAGCGTCGAGCAACAACGAAGCGAAGCTGAGTGGCGCTCGTTGCCTGCACTTCCTGCTGTTATTAGGAAGTAAGCTATCCTGTACTCTAGAAACTGTCACGTTATGATGTTTACGTTCCAGCATTTTCGAGCTAATATCACGAACCGCTAGAGATAACGGTTATCGAGACCTGTTGTCTGGGATAAGTCGCTATATTTCTATTGTAAATGTAAAATCGTTTCCTCGAAATTGGTAATGAGAAATCTGCCCGGGTTTTGCTACTTTATAATCGTCTTCGAGGATGGTTAACTGGCACACTTAAATGGAAGATAAAGTGAACTTCAGTTTCCGAAAATTTCATTATCCTATTGTCTATATGAAAGTATTTCAAAATATATAACTTGGTTACAGATAGTAGCAATTAAATTGATTTGATATTAATGGATTATAAAGGAGTGTTTTTATTATTAAGCGAAGCAGTTTTTACCATAAACGTTGGAGATAGAAAATTTGACCGAGGGAAATTCAGAGTAAAGACTATATTTTAAAATTTCGTTTCGTCAATCAAATAATTGAATTATTATGAAAATTTTATTCACTTTGTAAATGTAAAAAGAACAAGTTCTTTAAAAGCCATTATAATTATTAATTCAAATGTAATTAATATTTAAAACATTAAAACAAAAACTCGCAATTAACAATTTACTCGATCTATCATTTCGTCTCATGAGACCTTATCCCAGGAAGTTGTTCGACCACGTTAATGAAAACGATAACACGCGTTTATTTATTAATCTTGTGAAGCTAATCTCTCCAAATTTTAGTTTGAAATATTGCGTAAGTTTCACGGTCGTAACAATAGCGTAAATCTTCGCACGTGAAATAGCCTATAGACCTGTCAGAACCAACTATATCGTCACGGTTAGGCCGCTTATCTCCGTACGGTGGCATGCTAATCAACGAGCTACTACACCTGCATCTATATGGAGTAAACGTTTCTGGATAGTTATCTCGATTTGTCGAAATAATCCCCGGACAAATCACAGCGATCGTGTTCAGGCTTATCTTCGTTTCTATTTCCACAGCGTAACATATCACGATTCAGATGAATCGATCTCGTTTATTTGGTTCGTTACTTACGTCGTTTATACGTAGATTCATCTCAACGCATTAACGTGATTCAATAAATAGAGAAATAAAATTTGTGTAAAATATAGATAATGTGTTTTATATAGAAGATTAACTTGTTTTCATATTAAATAGGCTATCAGATATTCCTTCATTACCAAAATAAATAATTTTGATTCTAAATATTTGGAGAGATGAATTCATAATTGGTAGTACTGGCGGAAAGAAATTTAAATTAAATATTTCAGAGTAAATTTCCCTGTGTTGAATGCTTTTCTACTAGTAAATGTATCTTGCGAAGAAAATACAGCTTTCACTTTATATCTAATCGTACAACTTAAGAATTGGTTATAATTAGAATGTGAATAAAAATTCACACATAATACCATTACTAAACTATTATTCTTATTTTTCATGTAATTCTTATTATTCTTATAATTTGACGATTCACAGTACTTTGAAACAGACACCACAAGAAGTCTACAAAGTATTGTTACTTTCTAATATTTGTATGAATTTTCGATGAATTAAAATTTCAAAAATCCATCGATCAATTAAAAACAAAGATCAGAAATTCTTATCTGCTAATTAAAATTCCAAAAATCTATCATTCGACTTAAAGAAAGTAAAGCTTAGAACAGTATATTAATTCGTTTACAATGTAAATTATTCTGATTTCTTCGTTGAAAGTCGCATTATTAGTTAATTGCTCGAACATAGTTTGCAAAGCGTCTTGAATTTTAACGAAGGAAACTACCGCTTACAGTGCGGCAAACGTGTTTGGCGCGTGAATCAAACGTTCTATCTATTTCTAGCGAATTAAGGAGCGTTTCAAGGAGGGATGGCAAGCCTGTCAAGTTCGGAGGATTCGCAAATTGACGATTTACGGTCACCAAACAGGACGATAAGCGAATGCCTGCGGGCTTAATGGGCCCCGGGGCCATAAGCGGCGGGGTTTCGACAAGATTTGCATGACAATGCCCTGTCATTACGCGCCCGGCCCAATCAAACGTCGAGCACACACCGTTTGCTCAGCAAGTGTTTATTACCGGCGCGCCATGTAAATGCTACGGCTTCTGTACATCAGTATATACATACACCGCCGCGGTCGCATTAGTAATTCCTCCTTTCGTAGACAGATAGGATTCCAAGCAGCTCCTGCTACTGGTCTTCTACCTCAGAATCCTGTTAAATTCTAAATCCTATCGAAGATCTTGTTCCGTGTTTCCGGTCAAGTTCTTGCATAACTTAGATAATCATAACTCTTGAAATTTTGTACATTTGTTGTTGATAATAATTTCGAGTCTATTTTCAAAGCAACGTTGTTTATTATAAATACATTACAGATTTTTATCTGAATTTATTGTAAATTTTGATGGACCTGAGAAAAAAATAGAATCTAAATAGATATGCTTCGTACATTAATAGTTATACCAAGTACTCTATTTTGTATGTGTTAAGTATTCTTGTATATCATATATGTAGGGGCAATAGAGCGGATGACTATTACGGGAGGTTGAACTATTATTTTGTCGCTAGGTAAAAAGAGACGTTCGCTCACACTCGCTGGCTAAGACTCTTGTCTTCACGCAGGCACTAGCTGCAAACACACAGACACACACACTTATGCATATCCTTTTTGACTTAACAAGGACTGCGACATCAGCGAAATCGCCTGCTGATCTTAGAACTAAATAGAAAACTATCGGCGATCGGTTCTTATCACTATAATAACTCGGATAACTCTGTCCCCTTAAACTATCTATAATGTAACAATCATCTTCAATTTATATAACATTACTACATATATATATATGCTATCTGTGTATTTTTATATCTTTAAATATTCGCATAAATGGATTGCAGGCGAATTTGCGGTCCAGTTATAACGATACTTCGACATTGCATATTTTGCTCATTACTTCGCCACATCAACACGTCACACTAGCTACAGCAAAAAAAACTTCAGAGAACAACTGTATCTTTCAATCCTCGTTATACGAGTAAGTAGCTATCACAGGTGGCCAGTAACAAAGTAACCACGAAAGTAAGACTGTCGGTAATTACTTGCGGGTCCATTCTTTCTCTAGCAATCTCCTCGAAAATCGCTTTATCTTTCTTACGGCAGATCGCAGCCACGAATTAAGCGAATGCTGTTTATTTGCTCGTATCGACAGTATTTTAGAGACAAAGAAGAGTCGAGCGCTCGGAACAGGGATAAATAGAGAAAGCGAAAGGGGTACAAGAGAGAGAGAAGACGAAAGGCCGAAGGCAGTGGTAGACTGGATGGTGGGTGGGTTGTGCATGGACTCGCGAGATACGAGAAATAATGGTGGCACGTATACGCGCGTTGCTTGTACACACAAGACCACATGCACCGAGAGAAACTGACCACCGAACAGTTCCAATGGGGCCTGCTCGCCACTCCGTCGGTAATAGTCTCGACAATAATCATTTATTGTTCCTCAATGGCGTCGACGCGCTGCCGGAGCTCAACTACCAGGGGTAGTAAGGGAGAAGAGAGAGAAAGAGAAGGGTAGCTAGGATTTAAAGCTAACGCCAAAGCCGCGCGAGTTCCGTGAAAGTTCTATGGTGTTCCATGATGTTAATGTTCATTGATAATCGAACGATTATGAGGAAATTAAAGGTAATAGCTGCTGGGCCTAATTGCAGGATAATTTTTTCCAACTAATAATAGTAGTATATATAATAATAATAATAATCAGTGCATCGATAATACAGTTAATATAATAAAACATATTTAACGTTAATATAGTAAAATATAGAGAGAACATTTTAAAATATAATAAACAGACTACGGTTTTTATACTTTTATGAGAAATATAAAGGAGGCAAAGAAGACATGTGGTATGCAAAAATGTATAAAATAGAATTGTACTGTGCAGGAGGATCCAGGAATTAAAAAGGGGTTGTTACATTCATTGACTTGAATAATATTGCATATGGACACATCCTATGCAAATCAATGTGTGTATCAGATATGGATCGGAGAACATTTGAGTAGTCGATCTTGACTATTAAACAGTTTATACAGAGAAAACATCTGCAGCATTAAGGAAATTCAACGGGCGAATTTCGCGCATAATATCTTTCAACTAGATCGACTCGCACGAAAGGTTTTTCGAGTGTCTTTGAAACAAATTCGCCTTTTCTCTCTTTATCATGCAGATGCAGAACTGACGCTGTTTGGTTCACGTTTTAACAACTCCACTCGTCGTATGCTAATTCGCCAATGCCCCTTTTGCCGTGGACCTTTGGAATGCTTAATCCTAGGACGACAATGGACGCAACTGGTTCATATCTTTTGCGCTGAAGTCGCTTTATTGGAAAATTTGAATCTCCATTCGTGAAATTTGGTTAAAACGTTAATAAACATTAATTTTTACATTAAGAGAATACAAACAAATAAACTGAGAAATAAGATTAATAAATAATAAGTAACAGTAACAATATTATAATAACGAATAATAAAATAAATAACATCATATGATAACTAAAAATAAAAAGGGTATTTTACTTTTTACTTCATAAAGTAACATTTTCAATTCTAGTCCCTGCTAATAACTTCTATTTGTTTTTCACCATAAAATAACAGAAACTTTAGGCGTTAAAACACAAAGTCAGAAAAATGTTAAAATATCAAAATGTAACGAGTATTTACTTCATTCTCCAAAAAAAAAAAAAAAAGGAATAAAATGAAATTGATAATTCCTGTTTCAATAACGACCGTGAATATTTCGCATCATAGATCGCTTTACAGCTTTCCTGCTTTGTGTACTCAACGAGGAAGCATTAGGGCTCTTTAATCGAATAGTCGATACAATTGTATTTGAACGTTTGTAACGAGTTTTTTGTTCGTTGTATAACGTATTTGTGCTACGCATGGTAGAGCGACAGGATCAATCACGGCCTCGCAACCCTTTCAAACACGCGAACCAGGGAGTTTCATTTGATGTACGTGATACCGGATTACGCTCGTAAGTAAAGAAATTGAATTAAAATATATTTTCCTATAGCGACAAAAAGAGAGTTTACTGTTCCTTTAAACAACATACTAAACGTTATTAGTTGGTATTAATTCATTAAAATTGAAAACAATGTATTATTGTTAGTGGAACAATTCTTCCAAGATTCTTGTTTCTATTAAAATATAAATTTAAATTATAACTTTGTAGATTTGTGCTTTATCAAATTTATTCATTTTTTTACTAAATCCACATATAAAAATGTTAAAGTCTGTACAACACCTTCGCCCCCTCCCAAAACACCCATCAAAATCCACACATCTATTCTTTCATAACAATTTTCGATAGATATTTTCTATCTCACTACTTCCGTAATCAGCCGTGGGGTAACAGCGTTAGATAAAGCCGTTGATGCGTCTTAAAGTTGTTCTCCGGAATTGAAAAGGGTCTTGAAGGGTTTCGTGGATGTCGAAGAAAGCGAACGAACGCCTATCGAAACAGCTCGCGAAAGAAAATCTCTCCTTCCCTCTAACCCAACAGGGATAGAGTACCAAATTCAAAGAGAAGGATGAAACTCTCTATTGCTACGTATAACAGACAAGGAGAAGTGTCAGAGAAAAGATGGAGGAAGGCAGACACACATACACGTACGACGAGAGGAGAGAAACGACGTGGCTTCGAAGCTCGATTATGTGATATAAAGTTGGCTGAAGCGAGGGGTGGATAAGGAAGAGGAGGGCCAAAGAGAGATGCACCCCGTTGATTGAGCCGCCACCTTCAACGTGCCGTGAACACATGTGCTGGTGGCAACACTCTGATTGGAAGCCAGATGGGCTCTTCAGCATCTTACCTTAGCACCCTCTCTCTGTGTTTCTCTCCTTCGGTTCATCGTTTCTTTCCTTCTCTTTCGGTTGCCACGACCCGGCCTCCGCGCCTCTGTTTCCATCTCCGGCATCTTTTTCTTCGTCGACACCTGAAACACAACCTTCTTTCGCAAAGTACCTACAGGTATATAGAGCCTAGGACGACTATCGTCGAGTGAACGTAGCTCACCGCTTCTCTCTATCGTCTGCATGCATACTGCTCGCCGAACACCAGCGATCAAATTGAAACGAAGCGAAGAGGATAAGAAGATATGCAAAGAGCAGATGAACCTCGACGATTTTGCCTGAAAATCGGGTTTACGGGTTAATAGGGTTAAAAGACTTCGTTTCACTCGAATAGAATGTTTGAGAATTTGACAATCTGGAAATATTGAGAATTTAGAGATTTGTATATTCGGCGATTTGGGAATTTAAGAGTTTCGAAAAATCAGAAAATTTAGCAGTTTTGAGAATAAATTTCTTCCCACTGTGCAATGAATAAAACTATAATAATTGGAATATTAGTATTAAACTTTATTTGAATCAAATTAATCGCATCGTATAAAACTAAAATTTATCAGGTATTTTTCAGTACTCTTTTCTGAATTTAAAAGAAGATCTGTACGATTGATTGGATCGAATAGAATCAGCAGTTCGGAATCCGGGTCATCTCGTTGATGGTAGTTTTGGTCTTAACGAAAGTTCGCAAGCCACTTGGAGACGCGACGCCATTCGTTGTATTCAAATTCTTGGCGAGTTTTAAAGCGTCGAAAGCACACATATGGATGTGAAACCTATCTGAGCCTATCCACAGGATCATTCAGAGAATTCCGGTATTTTACATTAATAGGATTTGGAAAGTTGGCAATGCCACTTGCGTATTCTTTCTTCATGAAGCTCTCGCCGCTTTTAGCATACATTAACGTATTGATTTTGTTAAAACTTTCGGTATAACTTTGCAACTGTGTCTTTCTGCAGATTTTTCTTTAAATTTAGAAATTTAGATATTCAGTAACTGTGGGAATATAGGAATTTCATGAATTTACAAATGTAAATAACAAATTAAATAGAATGAAATAAATTACATATATATCGATTAAATTAAGTTACCTACAATTTTTAAAGACTAAAGAAAGTTACTGAATTTTCGTGTTTCTTTAGGAGAAAAAGCTCTCGAACGTTATTCTAATCCCCTCCGTACATTTGCAAGACCAGCTGCTATTGTAATCGCTGGATTTCGTGGGGCCACAATTACGACAATAGCGAGAGGAGTTTAACGAGTCGCAACACATTATAAAGTCAGGCATCACCTCGTTCCTGCTAACGACAGAAAATCCCTGGCTGCCATTTTCTCGTTGAGTAGCAAGAAACGCTGTAGTTACCGGACACTCTAATTACCGCTTTTGGATCGCGCGTTTCAAAAGAAACCATTTCATAATAAGTGTCACCAACAGATACAAGTAGAACCTTCGAACGATGAAGCTAAATAAAGTGCAGTAATCGTCTGGTGAGACGAATAATTAAGGACTCTCTTAGGTATCCCTCTCGTCATCGAATGTGTTTAGCTTTTTTTACGTCTCAACTTTTTTACATCTTTTTGTTGTCTGAATGTTACTACTTTTTTGTTTCTATGATATGAATGAATGTATGTATGAATTTTTATGAGAAATTAAACGTTATCGATACTGCAAGATTTTGGTAGACTTTAATATTTACTACAGAAACTTCAATCGATTTGAATTAATGGTAAATCAGATTAGAAGTTTCGAACTTGAAAAGTTTCGAATTCGAGAAATACATAAAACTTTCAAAATATGGTGCTTGTTACAATGTGCCAACGAATTAAATAAATCTCTGATTCCTCATTGCTTTAGGTTATGATACCTATAAAAACATTTACAGTCTACCTTTGCCCGTAAAAATCTAGCAATCTTCGATTTAATAAATGCGAAACGATATTTGATGTCGTCGATTATTCACAACAGAAGGGTAATTCGTTAAATTATTAATTCTTTAAAATGTCAATTGCACGTAACAACATTTATTGTAGTTAGATGAATCTAAATCTCTCTAATTCTGTTCACAAAAATATAAATTCGTCTAGAAATCCATCCGATAATCACCAATACCGAAAACTCTCGAATCATCTAACTTCCTATCGATCTCCCGATCTCCATCATTCAGCCTGGAAATAAATCCATTCCTAAAAGCCACGGGTGTCGCGATCAGAGAAACAGCGTCTCGCTATGCCAGTGTAGAGGCTGGAGGTAACGTCAGTAGGTTTACGGGCTGAACGTAAACGGGCTTGTTAGGACGGCTGGATGGGTACGAAGGTTTTCACGGGTCTGAAGGGAGGAGGAACGAAGGAGGGAGAGACAGAAAAGGAAGCAGGGGATTCCAGTCAGGACATGAGGGACAGTTCACCGGCTTTACCCGGCGGCAATCCCTAGAGGTGGCAGTCCCGTTGCAAGCTGAACCTAGTCTGTGGTTGCTGGCTTGTTAGATCCAGTTTGGGGTTGGTACGGTCTGAAGAGGGGGTTGCCCAGTGGAGGGCGCCACTCTTCAGTAGACCGCAATCGGGTATGCAATTTACGTGGTGTCCGACCTCTGCGACCTCTACCCCACCCCCTTTATTCTCCTACTCACGTCCCAGCATCCTCGCACCCTCGAGCTTCACATCCTCCTCCCTTCTACCGCCTCATTTCTTCCAGCCAGGTTTCAACCGAGAGTGGGAGAAATTTTATTTCGAATTAAAAGGAGAAACGATCGCACGGAATTCGGGAACTTGAAAATTTTGAAAGCTAGGAAACTTTGGAAATTTTCGTATTTGCGATATATGTCTGAAACCTGAGAATTTTAGAATTTGGACATTTTGGAATTGAAGAATTTGGAGAGGGGAGGGGAGGTTTAGGAATTTAGAAAAGTTAGGAATATAGGAAGTTCTGGAATTGATTAATTTTCAGGTTACAGAAGTTTCGGAAGTTTTGGAATTTTCAGATAATAGAAATTCCACGAATTGAAGAAGTTCGGAAACTTCTCATTCCGTGAATTTAAGAATTTCCTTGAAATCTTAATTCATTAATTTCAAAGCACAAGTTGTTTTATTTCGTAATTATCTTAACTGATTAAACAATTATGAAGTAAAATAACATGTCATTTGAAATATTATTTCGAAAGCGTTCGCAGGTCTGGCAATAATTACGTAATAAATTTGAAATAATATTTCAAATAATGTAATTTCAAACGTGCTCTGGTCTGGCTTTCTCCAGGATTCGCAGTCGTGTGCAGAACGACGGATCCAAGTACAAGGTTGTGTTCAGGGTTCTGTCGACGCTCGATACTCAACAGTGTGTTGGAAAACGTGGCTGAATATTGGTGGCTGTGGGGACGATTAGTCGTGGAGGGTGAGAAAGGTGCGGATATGGCGGCAGAACGAAAGCCGATGACTGTCGCGAACAGAAGCGAACTGTTAGGATGGAACTGGTTTCTTCCAACGAGAGGAACGCTGTAAGATTTCTCGTGGTCCTCGACACCGTGGTTCTACGAACACCGGTAATGACGCGCAGGAAATTGGAACTAGAGGAGGATTGAAATTGGTCGAGCATACGAACTAACAATTTGTCGGAGATCAGAACGAAATGTTTCCATCGGTCGTTCTGTTAACGTGACCGATTTCGTTCGGGCTTTCTTTGCCACGAACTGGTCTTCATTTCCTTCAAGAGGGAAGTGCGTCCTCAACGAGTCTGAATGCAGACGATAACAAAAGATGTCGATCAGTTGTATCTTCTGTGTAACAAATAACTGAATCTTTCACTTCGTTTTATGTTTAAAGAATATTTCACATTGAAATATATAGAGAAGAATAATGAAATGTTAATTTTCTCAATAGAATCTCTCAAAATGCATCGTTGTAGATCTATGAAAAGTGAAAGAAATGATCAACGGATTATACATTTCATTTGATATATTTTTTTCCATTAAAATTCTATACCTACAAATCTTGATATTGAAGAGCTTGAATTGTTTCATGTTTTGTTCTAAAAGATTTATGTAAAAATTGTAAGTAAATGTCAGCACCTTTTCTTCAATGAATTCAAAAGATGTTTTAAGAATGCACTTTACGATCAATGAAACAAGTAATCGGCGGCACCAGGTGTTATAGAGGTCTCAGGTTGTTCGACACGTTCCAATGCAAATGTCAGGTTGAGCGTTCCAACCTCGCGTAATGCGCATGTTAATCGGTTGAGGCCACGTCGTGTACCGGTACCAACGGCATAATTCGCTCAATTTACAAGCCTTATCGCAACCGTTGCATTTAATCGTCGAGAATTAGGTTATATCGTCCGACTGACATTGCCGCCTTATCGGATTGGCGCGTCAAAGATGAATTTACATGTGATAAAAATTTATTTTATCATTAATCTCATAAAGATTTAATTACTAATTTGGTGAATTAGAGCTCATTGGTTACCATTCCGATAAAATTCAAATGCAAATTTAAAAAAAAGAAAAAAAAGAAACAATAAATTCATAAACGAAATAAATTAGAACAGATTGTCGTAACTTGAGAAATAATGATAGTTGGAAAATTATTACCGATTTGACAAATTGGAGGATTTGTAATTAGATTACAATGATTTGGAAAAGAGAAACGGCTCGAATATTATGATAGATTTGGTAAAGAAATAATTTAAAGATTAAAATCAATTTTCCTTTGATAAAAAAATAATTTAATGATTGCGATCATATAAAAAATTAAAATTTCAATGTTAACTAGATCTCATTTTCATCGATTATACTCGTGAAGAGCATTGAATACCGAAGGTAAATCGGAATGACAGTCGTTCATCTTCGATTGCCATTTTACGATATTTTAACCATGCATCGTCGTAACTAATCAGAAATTATTAGAAAAGATAGATAGATCCACTAAATAACTTAACGGAAGAATAGACGTAGCCCTGTACAAATTGGCAAGTAATGTAATTTCCTTAAATTCCTTGAATTGTTTTAAGAATACATAAGAAAATGACGAGACAAGTGCATTTTTATCGGTTTTTTGATTTTTATATTTTCTATTTGATTCGATTAAGGTAGTTGGAAAGGTAATAATTTATTTCTTAGGATCAAAGATATAATCCTTTCGAAAATAGATAAATCTGTGACATTTTTTAAACAATCAAAGCAACAAGAATCTAAATTTATTGCATGTAAAAATCGGCTTATGCGACTTATAATTCACTCCTATGACATTGAACGTCTGATATCACGAAAGCCAACATTTTTGATAAAAAGAACTTTCAAATTGCTTATCACGTTTTTCTCCTACATAATCTTCCTGAAATTTTGTTAAGTATTTATCGTGGTATATGCTTGAAGAAATTTCGTGAAAATAATTGCATCGTGTAATACCTGCCACTTAAGTAGTGGAAGCAGAGGAAAATTCAGATTTTTTTAAGATTTTTTTCCCTTTTTTTCAGAATGTTCAAAGTACTTGACTAACTTGAAATCTTCTTAGAGCAAACGAAGGGAAGTAAGGAACAAGAGACATCCAATTTCAGCCCCCTGGTGTGTAATAACCCAGGAATGTCAAAATGGGGAAATTGCAGGTAATGTTGGAATAATTTTCTTCTCTATATTTTAGGTAAGATGTTACAGACTATATCGTTGCTGAATTTTTTAAACATTATTTCCGCGCTTTAAAATGAAATTCATCGTACGGGAAATAGAACTTCATGCAATCATTAAATCGTAGATTCATTGATTTATGAAATTTCTTCTGATAAATAGAATAATAAAAGATTAAGAAAGATTAAGGAAGAAGTAGAAAAATTAATAATCATGGATTTATGGATTATTAATAACGAATTTTAGCATATAGTTGCTTACATCACTGGAGGTGCCAACGGAATCGGGAAGGCTGTCGCGGAGAAAATTTATTGTCAAGGTGCCAAGGTGGTTCTGGCCGATATATCTTGCAACGGAGCTAAAGTTGCCGAGAGATTGGGCGAAAAAGCTTTATTTACGTGTACCGACGTAAGTTCAATTGCTCGTAAGATTTCTTGCCACCGCTCCTCCCAATAAACCTATCATTTATATCGAATAAAATGATATCAGGAAATAGTAAATATTCTTAATTCCTTCGAAAACGTTTCACAACTCCATTATTTTATATATCGTTTCGTTCATGTATTGAATAAAATCTTCTGTTACTATTTACCATTATACATTCTGTAAATAATATCCACACAATGAGAAGGGATAGTTTCTAAGAAAGTTGTTATGTCCCGTAATTCTACCATATTCTCTAATATGTATTTCAAGATAGTCAAAAGCTATTGAAATATATTTTCAAATATAATCCCAAGGAACCGTTAATTGGTGTCATAAAATTTAGGGGTTCTTTCCTGTACGGTATTCAAAGGCCGCTTTTACCCTGAGAGCGACCATTTGGTGGGGGATACCCATCACTGCAATAATAAGAATAGTTTTCCTTCCCGACAAAATCGTCGCCCATTAACCCTTCGCTAAAAAACACTTTCTACATCTATCACACATAACATTCGTAGACATTTATATTCTTCAAAGATTGTTGGAAAGAAATAATGATATTTCAATTGATAACTTAGTGTTAAACGATATTTTAATTGTCAACTCAGTATGAATATCATTCAAATTATCCCCTATTATTTTAACCGAAATAGGTGATCGGCTGATTCGTGGCATCGATTATAGAATCGAGACGAGAAATTATGGCTGTCGTTAGCACGTTATACTGCGAACGCGTTCCCCGCGTATACGATCGAAAAAAGTACATTTGAGGTATAAAAGTGTTAGTAATCGTCGTGATAGTGCTACTCCACTGACGTAGAGGCCGAGATAGGTTTTCGCTGTTGGTGTAGATGTCGCCGCTACGGTACACTGCTGCTTCTCCTGTCATAATTGTTCTATGTTTTTACATCCCGGATTCTACTATAAATAATAATCCATACCTCGGTCATACTTATTCGGACCCATAAAAATTCTAAAGACCCGTCACAACATTTAGCATTGTCTACTTTAGTGACAAGGCCCTTACGTTCCTTAGGGTTATTATTCATTCAGGTAAAAGCGGATTTTTCCATCTTCGATAGCCATTGGTGGAGGGCGTACATAATAGATCTATATTTCATGTATCAATAAAATTATTTTTATATATTTTATACTGCATTAATTTCATCACACTATTGTTGAAACGATAGAAATAATAAAAAATTTGTAAATATCGACATTTGTTCGAATTACGTATTTCTACTTATTTTGGTGCGCCAGTCATCGGTGATCTCAATGGCATCAATCGTGTTAAAGTGTCTATAAGATAGTAATTAACAAGACAAAAAAAAAAAAAAAAAAAAAAAAAAAACGAACAAAATAACAGTAATAATATAGAAATTTCACATTGTAAAATTTTCATATTTTATCGAAACTCTGAATTAATAATAATACGTAAAGTTTTCATAATGAATAATTGTATGACACTTTTTAGGTGAGGCTCGAAAAGGACGTATTAGAGAGCATCGAATGTGCGAAGGCGAAATTCGGCGGAGTGAACGTACTAATTAATTCTGCTGGTGTTGTTGGCTACGAAAATATCTACGATTTCAAGAAAAAGAAGCCACACTCTGCTGACCTGTACAGATGCGTTTTCGAAACTAACGTGTGGGGTTTATTTAACGTGACGCGCTTAATGGTCGGCTTGATGGCAAAGAACAAACCAGATTCAAATCAACAAAGAGGAGTCATTATAAATCTTTCAAGCACGATGGCTTATGAACCACCACCTGGTTTAGTTGCTTATGGCGCCACGAAATCCGCGGTTTCCGGCATGACGATCCCTTTAGCTAGAGGACTCGCGTCGCAAGGAATACGTGTTATCACAATTTGTCCTGGTTACATAGACAGCCCCATGACAGGTGTGTTAGTATTACGACTAGTATGCAATGTTTAGGAATTTTTATACTTATACATGCAATAAAAAAAGCATGTATGTAGAATAAATGCATAAACATTCACAGTTTATTCACGATTATGTGTATTTAGATGTAAATTTGTTGCTATCAATATGTTGACACAAACCACCAGTAGTTTGGGTCAATCATTGAGTCGTTCAGACTACGAGTTTATCATTCTCTAACAAGAAAGTAATGGCTTTTAATAAACCACTCAAAAAATTCATATTACGCATTTTTAGTTTATTTCAATTCGAGGATGCACGTCATAAATAAGTTATTCTATAATAATTTCATTGAGGTCTTTGTTCATTAATAAACTGTTATCGTTTAAATATCTGCCCGTAAATAATTTAGAATCACTGAAATCCTTGCTCACATTTAGCTCTACAAAAAGAAGAGGAAAGGAAACGGTGGATCGCGATGAAACTCACACCAAAACGCTACGGTACCTGCGAGGAAGTCGCCCATTTAATTCAAGCATGCATCGAAAATCCATTGATTAATGGCGAGAATATACGTATAGATATGGGCTATAGGTACAATCAAGAAGGAGATTCACAAGGACATTCAAAGTATTGAATCTATGAAAACATTCAGTGGGAACCAACATAAGCATATGTATTTACATGCAGGACATTTGTGTAAAATAAATATTTTTCTTTTGCAATAAAATCTTTTACAAATATATATGCGACATTATCTAATATAAAATAGTACTTAATTGTTAAATACTTGACTTATTTGTTGTTATTTAGGAGTCTATTTACTGTGAATGATTGAATTATTTAATTTAATTTCAATCGTTTTGAAATTATTACTTTTTTGAAGCTTCAACAAGAATCAACTTAAAGTAATACGATTTTTATTATGAGAGGTATCGTTTCGTTTTTAACAATATACAAAATTTTGTATACATATATATATAATATACATCTTTAAAACAAGTCTTTTAGTATACTTGGAAATGCATATACTAATGAAAATATTACGTACCTTGACCGTACCATAAAACCTAATCCATTCTTCGGCCAAGGTATTCAACTATTCAATAGTATTAGCTCGGACCCACATTATTTCCAAGGAACTGACTCATTGTTCATGAATCATAAGAATGAGAGATTTTGCTTACTGCAGAGATCCTTAATTTATACAATACATAGCTAAAGTTTACTTTACGGTAAAGCATAGAATAAGTGAACTTTACCCTGTACGGTATTCCAGGGTCCCTTCCACCCTGAGAGTGACCGATGGTGGGGGACGACACTTATTAGTAGTTCGACATCATTTACCTGATAGTCAAGTAATAGCTGTTCTTCAGTCGAGACATACCAGCCATCCGCCCTTCTATGAAAACACTTTTACGCTTACCATTCGCAACACTTGTGGACACTTGTAGTAATCAAAAGTAAGTGGAAAATAATAGTGATATTTTAATTGTTAACTGAGTGTTGATATTTAATTTGTTAACTCAGTGTTGGTATTTCAATTGTTGACTTAGTGTTATGTGATATTTTAATTGTTAATTCAGTGTGAATATCATTCAAACCACTCCTATAATCTTAACTGAAATAGACGATTGGTTGATTCGTGGCGTTGATTATCTTATCGAGACCAGACGACTTACGACCTCAGTTAACGCGGTACACCACGATCGTGTTTCCCCGCGAATGCGGTCGAACAAAAATACATTGAATAAGAAGGAAATTGATTTATATTTATACTTATATATCGAAGAATCTAGGTGAATTTCAAATTTTATTTGATGTAGATCAACCTAATATAACATTAATGTCTCGATAAGATAATTAACAAGACGACAAAACGATCAAAATACAAGTAACCCGATAGAAATTTCACATTGTAAAATTTTCATATTTTAACGAAAATCTGAATTAACAATAATACGTAGTGTTTTCGTAATAAATAATCGTATGATACTTTTTAACTTTTTAGGTGAGGTTCGATAAGGACGTATTAGAGAGCATTGAATCTGCGAAGGTGAAATTCGGCGGGAGGTGATCGTGCCAATTAATTCCGCTGGGGTTGTTGGCTACGAAAATATCAACGATTTCAACAAGAAGCCACATTCTGCTGACCTGTATAGACGCGTTTTCGAAACTAACGTGTGGAGTTTATTGGATATAACGCGCTTAGTGGTCGACTTGCTGGTAGAGATTATAAGAAATAAACAGTAATCATACCGGAGATTTCCGACATGATGCCTGGTGCAGCAGAACCTGATGGTATCTCGAAACCCGTGGTTAACAGCGTGAGGGACCCTACAGTTCCATCGCAGCGAGGAGAACATGATCCTGCACTTGTTCCTCCTTCCAAAGGAAAGCCCTTGGCAGGTATGTTAGTATTACGACTAGACTGCGAATGTTTAGGAATTTTTATTTTTATATGTGCAATAAAAAAAGCATGAATGTAGAATAAATTCATAAACATTCACAGTTTATTCACGACTATGTGTATTTAAATGAACATTTGTTGCTATCAATATGTTGACACGAACCATCAGAAGTTTGGGTCCATCATTGTGTCGTTGAAACTACGAGTTTATCATTCTCTAGCAAGAAAGTAATGGCTTTTAATAAACCATTCCTAAAATTTATATCGCGCATTTTTGTTTTATGTCAATTCGACGATGCACGTCATTGATATGTTATCCTATAATAATTGCATTGGAGTCTTTGTTCGTTAATATACCGTCATGGTTTAAATGTCTGTTCGTAAATAATGTACAATAAAATCACTGAAGTCTTTGTTTACATTTAGCTCCAGAGAAAAAAGGGAAAACAAAGCGGTGCGGCACCATGAGAAAAAAATCAAAACAGTACGAAACCCGAGGCGAAGTCGCTCAATCCATTCCACCGTACTTCGAGAAATCCGGGATAAGGGACGAAAATTCGTGGACACCTAAAGTGGGTGCGCGAACAACTGGCATGAATGTCTGGACAAATGGGGTGAATTCAAGGATGAACGACGGGAATCGCTGGATGCACGGCAAAAATTCACGAATGAATGGCGAGAATCCGCGGATGAATGGCGAGAATCCGCGGATGAATGGCGAGAATCCGCCGATCAATTACGAGCATCCACCGATTCAGAACAACTATCCGCCGACCAACGGCGACTATCCGCCGACCAACGACGACTATCCGCCGACCAACGGCGACTATCCGCCGACCAACGGCGACTATCCGCCGACCAACGGCGAGCATCCGCCGACCAACGGCGAGCATCCACCGACCAACGGCGAGCATCCTCTGACCAACGGCGAGCATCCGCCGGTCCAGTACAACTATCCACCGACCAACGGCGAGCATCCACCGATCCAAAACGACCATCCACCGATCCAAAACGAACATCCACCGATCCAAAACGACCATCCGCCGACCAACGGCGAGCATCCGCCGATCCATTACCAATATCAGCCGATGCAGTACCAATATCAGCCGATGCAGTACCAATATCAGCCGATGCACTACAAATATCAGCCGATGCAGTACGACCATCCGCCGGTCAACGGCGAGCATCCGCCGATCCAGTACAACCATCCGCCGAACAACGGCGAGCATCCGCCGATCCAGTACGACTATCCGCCGACCAACGCAGAGAGTCAGCCGATGCAATACCCGTATCAGCCGATGCAGTACCCGTATCAGCCGATGCAGTACCCGTATCAGTCGATGCAGTACCCGTATCAGTCGATGCAGTACCCGTATCAGTCGATGCAGTACCCGTATCAGTCGATGCAGTACCCGTATCAGCCGATGCAGTACCCGT
>JACXIT010000085.1:1012404-1098297 GCA_014737525.1 Bombus difficillimus | reverse complement strand
CTGACGACCAACGGCGAACATCTGACGACCAACGGCGAACATCTGACGACCAACGGCGACCATCCTCCGACCAACGGGGAACATCCGCCGACCAACGGGGAACATCCGACGACCAACGTCGAACATCCGACGACCAACGTCGAACATCCGACGACCAACGTCGAACATCCGACGACCAACGGCGAGCATCTGTCGACCAACGGCGAGTATCTGTCGACCAACGGCGAGCATCTGTCGACCAACGGCGAGCATCTGTCGACCAACGGCGAGCATCCAGCGACAAACGGCGAGCATCCAGCGACAAACGGCGAGCATCCGGCGACCAACGGCGAGCATCCGCCGATCACGGCGAATACCCGCGTATCAAAGGCTGACAACCGCCGATCAAAGGCTGACAACCGCAGATCAAAGGCTAACAACCGCCGATCAAAGGCTAACAACCGCCGATGAAAGGCGAGCACCATCCGATGAAAGGCGAACATCCGCCGATGAAAGGCGAGCACCCGCCGATGAAAGGCGAGCACCCGCCGATGAAATGCGAGCACCCGCCGAGGAAAGGCGAGCACCCGCCGATGAAAGGCGAGCACACTCCGATGAAAGGCGAGCACCCGCCGATGAAAGGCGAGCACCCGCCGATTTAAGGCTAGCACACTCCGATGAAAGGCGAACATCCGACAACCAACGGCGAGCATCTGTTGACCAATGGCGAACATCCGACGACCAACGGCGAGCATCTGTTGACCAATGGCGAACATCCGACGACCAACGACGAGATGCAAGAATTTAATTGGCGCATTGTTGTATATTAGTGTAAATACCAGATCCAATATAAGTCATAGTGAGAATGAGCTGAGTAGATTTCAAGATTATTGTGGCGAGACATATTTTAAATATGCTTTGCGAATATTGAAGTATTTGTACCGGACTAGAGATTTAAGGTTAGAATATAAAAGGAATGAAAAGTGTGAAACGATAGATTGTTATGTAGACGCTGATTGGGCATGAGATCATTTAGATAGGAAATCGACTTCTGGATATGTAATTAGATTGTATGAAAATGTAATTGGATGGAAGTCTAAAAACAAAGGTGTGTAACAAAAGCTTCGACGTATGCAGAATATGTAGCTCTATCGGAAACGGTGTGTTACGTCGCGTAAGATGGTCAGCGCGACGTCCCTTATGGTCTGACCGCCCAGGCCCCGCACAGCTTCATACCGACCCCAATGGGCCTAATGAACCACCATAAACCGAACCTTTTTAACTTCTTTCAATTTATATAAGCAAGTTAGGTCTATAGCTGGTCCTTAAAACAGTCCTTGGGTTTATTCCACGCTCGGACATATTNACGAAGAAAGCAGGCATCTGCCTAACGGCAAAGCAGATGTTTCCAAAAGACAGACACCCAAGAGCCACGTTGGCAGGAAAACATTCTCCTCATATTTTCCTCATTAACGTTGACGATAACCAATGGGCATCGCGGATCGTTACCCTCACCTTTCTACCGAGAAGTGTGAAGAGCGAATCCGCATTCCTAGTTCAAAAGGACACACCCACACGGAGTTTTCCTCCGTAGGAACGCGAGATGTGTCCTCACTGCCGATTCTACCTTGCAGTCAGTCACGAGTCAATCAACTTCCTGAACACCGGCATTCAGGCCCTTCAGGCAGTCACAAGTCAATCAGTCACATTTCTCAGTCTTCGAGTCAACGCTTAGACTTATTCTCAACCGCTAGAATAGTCAACGTGTCTGTAACGGGTCTCGACCCTCTGAATCAATCTCATACGTAACTTGTACAAACGCACCAGCGTAACTATCATTTACACAAACTGTTGAAATAAATCATACTTTACACCTGTTAATTCAGTGTAAATTCAATTGAAATCACCCTTATTCTCCTAACCGAAATAAGGGATCGATCATTTCGCGGCGTCGATTGTCTAAATCGTAACGGGAATTTACGACTCCCGTTGACGTGCTTCCCCGTGATCGCGTCTCTCCGCGAGTGAACGAAACACGGTGAGTGAATTAGTATATATTAGAGAAATTTTGAAAATCTTCAAAGTAAATCTAAACGATAACCCGGAAAAAATTTATGAGGATAACTCTGGAGTGATAAGTATAGCAAAGTACGGAAATTTTACAAAAAATTCTAAACACATTGAAGTTCATTACCACTACGTTCACGAATGCTTAGAGGAGAACAAGATAAACAGAATTAAAGTAAGTACAGATGAAAATACTGCGGATATTTTTACGAAGGCACTGTGTAGAGAGAAATTCGAAAGGTTTAGGTCATTGATGAATGTAAACTAAGAGGAATGTAACCAAAGCATGTAAATAGGATAAAGTGTACAATATAAATGTAAGGAGGCGTGTTAGGAAGATGATACATTTACACTGTACATGTGAATGTGTGTGTAAGCGTCGGAGGGTGTCCGGGCCTTAGTTGGGACAAAAGACGATAGGCAGTCGTTTAGAAGCATGTGGAAGAGTCAGTTGACAACAAGTGAGCCTGCGAGTAGGTTTACGAGGTCTTCAAAATATAAGTGATATGTATAACTGTTGTGCTGAAATAAAGTAAACTATTTGTATTTCCAATCCCTGCTATATCGTTACAGTTACCCACAATCAAAGAAGAAATCTCAAAGTTCAAAAACAGATATCATATAAGAGTTAACAATCAGCAAAACCCATTAGTTACTGGATAAGACGGATCAGATCCTCAGACTAAAAAGGCATTACCCCCTAGATTGAAACATCAGATTCAACAAGAATCTAACTCACTATAAACTTTTATAATCCAAGCTACAGAACCACGCCAAAAAAATTTACTGAAAATTCTGTAAAAGAATTGCTTGTAAATAATCGAATAAATAAAATAAAAAAAAAAAAAAAATTGCGAGTATCCGTGGCCAATTGGTGAGAATACTGCTCTAGATATAAGCTACCGGCAAAATCGAAAAAAAAATTGATAAAGCATTTGTAGTTTTTCATAAGTGAAATGCTTTAAAAACAAAACGCAAGCATATATATTGACATATGCTATAATCTTGTAGAATAAGTATCTCTCTTTTCAATTAATCTTTGTATAATTAAGTATTTGATATTATCTAATAATAAATAGTGCTTAAGTGTGTAATACTTAGTGTTATTTATTGTTTCCTCCAGTCTATTTACTGTAAATGATCGAATTATATAATTTATCTCAATCGTTTTGAAATTATTACTTTATCGTAGGTTCAACAAGAATCAACTTAAAGTAATACGATTTTTATTATGAAAGGTACCATTTCGTTTTTAACAATATACAGAGTTTTGTGTGTATATATATATATGTCGAGTTGGCGTTAGGATTAGAGTTAGGGGCGTGTAATAAATATTCTCTAGTTTAGCCATCGTCGTTATACAATTGAAGTTATGTGAATCAACGCAAGTGTGAGTATTACGGAATCGACAAGTAACCGCGGTAACTAAACACTAATGACAATGACCCTAGGTTCGATAACGAATCCGCGGTCAACAGGATGGTAAATGTACTCTTTCCAAAGTCTGAGTCTGACTCCTCGTTAAAATACGTACGGCGACTAGACGTCGCCTCGAGCCCAAGCTCATTGTCTCAAGTTTCAGACTATTATATTTAGGTTGATTTATAAAGACTACAGTATAGGGAATTTTCCGAAGAATTCCAAAGGGAGCGACCGGTGTCATTTCATCTCCGACATATATATATATTTAAAGCAAGTTTGCGGATATACTTGGAAATGTATATACTAATGAAAATATTACTTCTCGTGATCTTACCATATATTCTAATCCATTTTACGGCCAAGATGTCCAACAACTGTTTAGACGTATTTGTACGAACCCCCAAGGAACCGTTAATTACTTAAGATTTAGAGATTTTTGTTACTATCGGGACCCTTAATTTATACAATACATACTGAAAATTGGGACACTCCTTAGAGTTATTGCTCATTACGGTGAAACATGGTACAAGAGATACTCGAAGGCCGCTTCCACCGGCGAATGACCTTTGGTGGGAGACGGCGACCATCCATCACTAGTTTTCCTTTCCGACATCATCGTCAGCGAATAACGCTTCGCTAAAAACAATTGGTAACTCAGTGTTAAGTGATATTTTAATTTTTAACTCGGTGTGAATATCATTCAAACCACCCCTATTATCTTAACCGAAATAGGCGATCGGCTGATTCGTGGCGTCGATTATCGTATCGAGACGAGAAATAACGACTGTCATTGACGCGTTATATCGCGAACGCGTTTCCCCGCGAATACGGTCGAACAGAAAAATGAAGATTGAGCAATCTAATATTTATTGGAATATATGTATATTCTGTTTATTCACTATTTTTATCCGGTATACTTATCTAAAAATAAAATATTAAGATACCTATAGCTTATCACGTTCCCTTAAAGGATAAAGGACAAACGTATACGCTGTATCGCTGTAGAATATTTGCCCGTACAGGTTCTGATCCACGATAACAAAACCCTTTTGAAAGACGTCACGAAACAAAGAATAATGATTGTGATAACTGGCGGCAAACCGCGATCAGCGGACGGATTCTCGAGCACGTCGCGAAGACGCGTCGTCATCAGCGTCGACGTGCAACCACAGAGCCGCCTACTTTCTTCCGGATGAAATTTATGTATGGAAATATCGTCGCGAGCATTACGCATGTAGAATATCACGACCAGCAGCTGGAGGCCCTTCTGTGACGACACTTCGTAGGAAAATGTATTTTTGCGTTCACGATGGAGGCGGCAAGGTGGAAATACGCGCTCGAACGACCCTTTCCTTTTCCCGCACCATTCGTTTCCCTCAGGTTGCCTCCTGTCGTCGAACGTAAACCTCTGGAGTCTTCATCGACAACCCTGTAGGCATTCAATGCCGCGAGCTACCATATACACTCCCGTTCATAAATATTACGACACTTTTTGTTTTCGTATAAAACGCGTTAATTCGTTTAAGTAATCGTTTGAATGATTAAGCGATCAGGAGTTTGCACTCGTACAGAATAACCATGTGAAAGTTCGTAAAAAGTATTTATAAGTGTTACAAGAGAAACATGATGAATATGAATTAAGAATCATACGTGCCGTATGTACGAACCTCGTTGGGAAAGTTCTTTACGAATTAGATGTAACACTCAGAGATGTTGATATTTTTGAGCAATAGTGTACTACGTATACTATCTTTCCTTCTATTTTCAGGTGTAGATTCGCGATGTACTACTGCGTGCTCGAACGTCTCCTCATGTTTTATGCACGCACGATGACAATTTTATGAGGTGGGAACAGATTGTTAGGAGAACCGAGAGATGAATCGGTCAGCGACCGTGAAAACTCATATTTACCTTTTCGTTTTTGTTGCACGCTGAAAAAGACGTTGTTGCTGAATGTTAACCGTACGCGAATTTTTATGTCTAAATTGTATACCTTCATTTTAAAAAATACGAACGTGTTTAATACACAGTAAATAGTTGATATGAATGTATCACTCGATATCATCCATATCGATAACAATTATTCTTCAAACTTAGACTTTTTATATATATTTTATTAAATAGAGTTCTAATGACTATTTAAAAATCGTAAAAATTATAACAATTTAAAAGAACGTAAATAATTTGTTGATTAAATTTATTGAAACATTAAAAGCAAAGTAGCAGATAAATAGTAAAAAAATAAGATTTTTGGAAAAGTTATTTTACAAAATTCCCGAAGAAACTATTGTTGTCGGAAGAAGAAAAAGATCGCACAAAATATTAATTATTTTAAGAGATCCAATATTTTTCCAATCAAAGTACAAATGATCCTTAAATTAAACACTTTTAAAAAGTAACGATATCAAGTATCTTCATATTCATTTATGAGTTTCGCTAAAAAGTCTCACAGGGTGTATAAAAGAAACAGAACAACAAAAATTGTTATTATGCGTAAATATAATTGCAACCAAAACTAATACATAGTTGCAGATAAAATAAATGTTCTACTATAATACATTATAATTGATTATTTAATTCGTAGGCGCTATAACTCCAGCTATCAGAAGAGGAAGGGACACGGTCAAGACACCCATGCCAATTTTCACACCTTCCAGAAGAACAAGACCTCCAAGTTTGATTGGATTTAATGATGCTATGTCGGTGAATACATCTATAATTTTAGCGATCAATTTGCTTATGGCTACGAGAGGCTTAGCAGCATGAACCGCAGTTCTTATGCCGTCCGCAACGGCGTTGACAAAATTGCTTCCGTTGCTCAAACGGTGTGCAACCATCTCTTTGGCTTTTTCAACGTTCGGTTTAAGTCCTGGCATCGGGGAGATTGCTGGAATCTTTGGTAACACGATCTCGAGTTTCTTCACCACAGTCCTGTTTTCAGCTTCTGTAGAGAAGATGTTTTATCGGTATATTTGACGTAAGTCGACCACTAACGCGACACTAGTGTCACGTGTGATTCTTCTACTAGGTTGTTCAGAAAGTTCGTAACATTTACATCAATAACCGTTTGCACCAGAAGTTGTAAGAAAATTAAAAAAAAAAAAAAGAATTCGATTTTTTTGTAGACGTACGATATCTTGGAGATTAATAATCTTTGCGAGGTTACCTTCCTCTTTGGTGGGCGGTTTTTGTGGCTTTTTGTCGTCCTTATTAACTGCCGGTTTTTCCTTTGACTGCACAAATAAAAAACAAACATATTAGTCTTTCTTTGACGTAAAAAGAACTGAATGCAACATTTATTTTATGAAAAAATGTTGGATACTATTGTTGGTATTTTATGTTTATTGCGAAGACATTTAATAAATACAATTATTTTTTCCACAAACACAATTTGTTTAATAAATGCAAAAATTATAGATGTAGAACCTTAGGTATACAATTTTGTACGCATTTTCATACCTCGGCTGAGTTGGCTGAGTCGGCTGAGTCGGATGAGTCGGATGAGTCGGATGAGTTGGATGAGTTGGATGAGTCAGATGAGCCGGAGGAGTCAGAGGCGTTGGATGCCTTGGATGAGTCGGCAAGACTCATCTGGATGATGACGCCAAGAATACAGGCGATGAGCAGGAGGTACAAAGCTTTCGGAGCCATGTTTGCTTCGTGTTATTAATTGCGTGCAATCAACTGATCCACTAAAAAAACTGCCACATATTTATACGAAACTAATGAATAGCGGTCTACTAATTAACAAATGCTAATGAGGTACACCTGTGTTTTAGAAATACGACATAACGATGGCATTTGTATAGTTAGTAATTTCCTGCATTTTTTATCCCTCGAATATCGTAATGTATTATTACGTCAAGAATGCCTAACTATCGATGCACTTGTAATGCATCATATCTTTTAAAAAAATAATAGCGTCTCTCATAAGATACGTCAATTGTCAAACAAATGCCAGAACTTCGTCATACATATGGCGTGCATAATTGCGTTCTATTAAGACAATTATCTGCATCGTAACTTCTAATCGATAGAATGTTTGTATTAGATATTTACATAAATGTATACGTTTCATATTGATACACTTGAGATAACATTATAAACGGTATTTTTACTAGTTGCAAATTACAAGTTACTAGTGCTAGCAATTTTTTTACACGAAAGTAAGAAGGTTAGGAATAAAACACGTAAGTCAAATAATTATTTGATGTATTAGATTGTCCGAAAAGTGTCTTTCTTTTACAGTCATGTCTTTTACAACGACGCATATTTATACAAATATGAAACCTAATCTGTCGAACGTTGTCTTTATTTTGATAAAACAAAATGAATCATACGTAATTCGATAAAATAATATAAAACGGAAAATGTTGTGCATCCATTATTTCCTTATAAAACGAAAGAAACTTTTCGGACGACCTAATAATATTTCTTAATTTATTACTCTAACGCTATAACTCTTTCAACCATTTGCAATCATATATAAATCATAATCATATAAAAAAAATCGTCCAATTTTACAACGAATTTCATCAAATAGAACTTGTAACACACTAAAATTAGAGAACTTATTCAAGAAACAAAAATACAATTTTCCGAAAGAGCTTTTTGCTTCAAGCTCGATCTGCTCGTATTAATTTTCCGGTGCATCCTCACTGTAAAAAATGTACCTTTTATTCCAATATAATATACGAAATATCACGAATAAAATGCGACATCAAATATAAATTCTTTTTCAACACTTGCAAAGAAATGTTCAAGCACGAAGATTGACGCAATGGCGGGATCTTTGAGGGGAATTTCCGTGAATTTTCGCAAGGAAACGAGCACGCGGCATCCCGTCTCGAAAGTTTTCCTTTCAGATCTCCACCGATTCGTAAACGAAGACTTCGACTTTAACGTTTCGCGTTCGCATCGTTCGTAAACAAAGTCTGCGCAGTGCGTGGGTCGTCGTGCCTAGAAGAATTTCGCGAATGTTCGCAATATTTCGCGTCCGATTCACCGATAAAGATTGAAGTCTCCAGCGATTCTATTGCGGTCGCCTATATGTTTCGCGGAATTTCCAGCGGAATGAAATGCCGCTTCGTCCAACTATCGGCCGAACTCTCAACTATTCCTCAGATCTTCAACTAAAGCTAAAAGAGATCCCGGTCAGAGATGAAAGGAACCTAGCAAGGACAAAGAAAGAAGGTCCTGCTTCTACCGACTAAGTCCTTGGAATTCAGCCAATTCGTATAAGAGCTCTGTCCGCTTTTCCCGTCAACGAACTATTTATCTGAAAGAGTACAGACTCTGCTGTTTTGTCTTTAGGATCGATCATTCGAAGACAGTTTATTTTTTTTAATTCTATTAGAATGTCCCAATCGTAAAAATAGTCTGATAAGCGTTAAGTTTGGAATCTATTTTCAATTTTTACGGGGATGCAATATTTCAAATATTTCACATTTGCAATTTTCAATCTAAGAAATCATGAAATTTAACCACTAAGAGATCAAATTTAAGATGTTATTTGGAAATCGAATAATTTTTTATGATCATTTTTCATATTATCTACGTAATAGCTCGTTATAATGAAAATTTCAATTGCTCGCAAACTATTCGAATCGTGTACATTTATTTTCGAATGCGTATTCCTGACTGCCATTTCTATCGATACATCATTTTTGACAAGAAATACGATGTAGACGTAAAAAGAGGGAGTAAAGCTGTACGAGTTGCAAGAAACGAATGAATCCACCCTTTTGTACGTGCATCCCTTGCATGAAATACAATGAGCAGCAGTTTTAACAGCTGCGTCACTTGTAGCGTACACATTTATTACTATCGCGCGTGATTAATTGCTATTTTGTTCTTTCATCGTGTGTTTTGTATTCTTGCGCGGACTTTTTAAAAAACTAGAAATCATAAATATAATATTTTGTATAGCGGAGAGTCGTGCGGCAATGATCGGCATACAGTACCAACCAAAATTAGTTCTGCCTCTTTTCACCAGATACTAGTACTTTTATTTGTTATAAACAAATGAATATAATAATTCTGTGTAACATATTTCGAAGTCATATTGTTTATTCCATTGTTTTCGCTCTTCTGACACGTTAAACGTAGACGTTGATATTTCGAGTGTAAAAAATTATCTCCTAGAGCTGATATTTTCTTTCTCAATTAAGTAAATGATTTTTTTCTGTTATGTATACTATAACTAGTTTACTAATTACCAGCCCCAGTATTGCGATTTTTTTTTTTTTTTATATTATATACATTATAATTAAACGTTTCCATGGGTTTGTTGTCTCGTATCGATCGATCAGCCATCGACCAGTACAGATTACATTTTTTTATCTGTTAATTTAATTTGTTGGCAATTGAAATTAAATTAGAAGATGTTTATTTACTCTTTCTTTTACCTTTTGTTTAAAATTGCAAAGCAGAAAGAAAGAAAATTGACAGACGAAAACAATGTTGAATGTGACTTTGAAGCTACTTCCCGAAAATAAAATGAGCCAAAGACAGGCTGCCGAGGCTTTCAATGTTCCAAAAACGACGAATGTAAAAGCTGGGCACACGTCGAATACACTAAGACTAAGAAAACATTAATTATTGTACTTGCGATGTATATTAGAATAAAATTTGAATAATAATGCATATTTTAATTTTTAAATGTCTCTTTTCTAACATCATTAATCATTTAAACCGAAAAATCTACCAATTACATTTTCGTTCCTTATAAATGACAACATTTCTGCTCTTGCAAATTATCAATTATTATTGAATATCATAAAATTAATTTCCCTGCTTTCATTAAGTTTCATTTATACTACGAACTCATTTTCTAAATGTCGATTTTTACCGACTCTAGTTTAAGATATAACAAAAAATCTCAGAGCGATTGCTATTTATTATGATGAATATTATCAAACAGAAATCAAAAGAGACTTCCAATTTTTATAACAAAAATATTAAAAGTATTTTAAAAATTATCTCAAATATAAATTTTACTCTTAAACATTCCAATTAATCTTAAATTTTCCAATAAACTTCAATATTTCCACTCACAAATTTTATCACCTTTCGTGATAAAAGAACTTATCCCCAAACCTAAGATGAAACATTCTTGCCCCACGTGTTGCCTTCCAAAATTACAGTATCCGCGACGAAACTGTCAGAAGCAGGCACGCTGGTACCCTCGCAGAAGCGAATAATACGCGAAGAACAAGCGCCCAGGGACGCATAATCGGCGAGGAAGCTGGGGAACAGCGAAGAAAGGGAGAAAACATATCTGAATCGTGAGGAGCCTCGGGGATGATGCACGCGCTCGTTCGTTTACTTCTCACCGTTTTCATCCCTCTGACGGCAATCGATGTGCTCGTCCTGTTCGGTATTTAATACGTTCTCGTCTGTCATCGACGGATTTGATAACGCAACCCCGTCGCCTTACCGAGTGGATCGGAGTATAAAAAGAGAACGAAAAAGAGAGATGAGCGACAAGAAAAGGGTTCGCGCTAGTAAGGGCGCCCTTTGATTTATGTAGTCGTGTCGGTGAAACGACGGCAAACATCAATCACCCAAACGTGGAAGCATCGGGCCATCGAGCAGGCATGTGCGATTCGCGCGTACCAAATCGACAGCTCGGATGAATGCGCGAAAAAAAAAAAAAAAGAGAATACTGTCTTGATAACCTGATGTTACCCCTCAGCTGTTTCTATCTGTATCTCCTATACAGATTTCACAAGATGGAAGCTCGATGATACCGTTCATTTGCTGCAAAAACGACGTAACGAAAAATTTGCAGTTTTTGAGTTATTACTCTGGGAAAAAACGTTTCTTATATAAATGTTGATGGCGAAGTGAATTTCGCATCGAGAGCGTGATAATTCGACTGTGAATTTTTAAGCATTTATGCATTTATGTGAAATTTAAAGTGGCAAAAATACGCAGAATGCGTATAATATACAAAATTATATCAAATATCCGAAGTACAGTATTCGTTATAATTTTTGACACATAAAAGGAACCTCCATCTAAATTTGAATTCTTGGGACCGTAAAAGTTTAAATTTGCATGAAAATCCGTGGTTTAGTCATAATTCAGAATAAAGGTAGCGTCCTCGGTGCGTGTTCGTGTTCGTCTACCCTAGAAGAGCTTTTATTTTTTTCGATCAAACGATAGATGCCCAGACACACATTAAGGTTAGCAATGATTGTGGCGTTGACGCACGTGCGTGATTGGCAGAAATTCATTTCGCGCGATTTACATGCCACGGAAATTGCGTGTCTGCGCTGCGTATATCCCGAGACCCTTTGTTTAGATGGCAGCGTTTGTCATCCTCGCCCGGCGTAGGTGAGCTGTCTTCGAGACATAAGACAGCAATGGCTGCCACTACCCTTCCACCACGTGGAATATTGGGCACAGATGCAAAGTGTCGAGATTGCTGGCGGGTCTACTACCGTACAAGATGATCTAACGTACACGGGAGGGACCCATTATCTTCTCCAAGCGCGTCCATAAAGCTCACCGTTTCTTCGCATAATGTTCTACGTCTTTGGGACGTTGTAAAGGTTATCAAAATCTCTGTGTGTGAGAACACACAGAGATTTTGTTTTAATCGATTTAGCGCCACGCAGCGTGATCGCGCTGTTCGCGTACTGTGATGAATTGTGTCGCGATGTTTGGTCATGATCGTCAATTCGCAACGCGCTTGATTCCGAATGTAGCTCGTCGCGAGTCATATCAGAGTTTCCTCTCGTAATTACTTTTCTTTTTTCAAATAATCTTAAACCACCTACATAAACGAAAAAAAAGCAACGCGATCACATCGATCGGTATTTCTCACAAATAAATGAACGAAGCGCTATCGCGCTGCATGGTACAATCCGACACGGATTTTTAAGAACCCCTGGCATTAAAACGGTTAACACTTTACCGACTGCTAGCGATTCAACAGTATACGTACATCCGACCGGTATCTGAGGCGCATTCTCCCTGGCGCCGGCTCTGTTTCGGTTTAGACTCTTCAATACCAATTCTTTTCGTTCATCGCGAATGGTAAGTTTTTCAAATTGGTATAAAACTGTGGGAGCTTACAAGGCAACGCAACTGACCCAACTGAGCAAGGTACTTTAGTACTAAATAACAAATTACTACTCAAATAATGAAAAAGATTATTGGCGACGAAAAGCCGATTAATAGGCTATCGGTCGGTAAGCATCGGCGACGAGAAACCGATTAATAGGCTATCGGTCGGTAAGCATCGGCAACGAGAAACCGATTAATAGGCTATCGGTCGGTAAGCCTTGGGGACGAAAAGCCGACTAATCGGCTATCAGTCGGTAAAGTGTTAAGGTACAGATTTTTCAATATCTTCGGTGTAATTTGTTGTTAGGTTGAATCTATGTTACAGAATTATAAATGTGTTTCGCATATATTACAAAATTATTTTTTATTCATGAAGACAAGTCTCATTTACAGTTTTATATTCGGACAAACAAATGGTTATCTGCCAAGTTCTTCTTGAATTTGAGATTAAGATAATGGACCTATCGCAAAAAGAATTTATCGAATAATAATGTTACTTTCATAAAACTTTCTTAGAGTTTTAGAAAAAGACCACCGTTTAAAAAGATTCACTCGATTAAAAACGCATCGTTTTGCGGTAAAAATCAAAATAGCTTCCAAAGTTTTAGGCGAAATAGCGAGTCTGATGTCTGGCTGACGTGAAATTGTAAGATTATTCGTTTTAACAGAACTGATTCCGTAATCAAGTGGTACAGGAGGGTTGAAACGGTTTCTGTTCCCCTGACTGATGTCGCACTAGCCACGCGATGCAGGCCGCATGCATCGGCGCTGCAATGTTTGCCGATCAAACAGACTTTATAACGAGATGAACGCGTGCAGTTTGTTGACGGAAAATATTGAACGATCGTAAGGCCTGACATTGTGATCGACAAAGGCCGGCTGGTATATTTTCCATTCAATGAGGGAAACGATTCTTTGAATGCTAGAAATACCCCAGATTTTTCAGTTCTACATTAACCCTAATATTACTTTATGTCACAGATTGTTCTTTAACCTTGATAAAAAATTGGAGAGCCCTAAATATTATATAGTTATATATATTTTTTTTTATTATATTATTATATATATTATTATTATATTATAATATAGATTATATATTTATATTTATATAGATTATATATTAGATATATAATCTATATAAATATAATAATATATAAAATTATAAAATAATAATAAGATCGAAATCAAGTCCTTTTTAATTAACATATATATGTATATAAAAAAAGATATATATATATATATACATATATATCTTTTTTTTCATATACATATATATGTTAATTAAAAAGAACTTGATTTCGATCTTGTTTCTCTGTAGTTAAACTTTATTGAATTGTTTCTGTACTCGAAACTGTTTCAAATCAAATCGAACAGATGTTTCTCATATTACATAAGCAAAATTCTTTTCTTCATAGTTTAGTAACGGTTGTCTACTAAAGATTGTAAGGTGTCGAACAGTGAATGGCAATACATTATTACGCAATCAATTACAATCTATAGAACTGCTGTAATACGGAGCAATTGGGTTTCACGATGCGGTCAGACGCAATTACCACCGATCTCTTGCGTTTGCAGCGTAGGATATTCAATTCTCCAGGAGAGTTTCACTAGAAGCACAATGGGGCTGCGTAAGAACTTGTTAGAACGTATAGACGGTATCTTAGGCCATGCTTGTTCCGAATGCTCTCCAGTTACGTACATGACAATGGAAGAAGGAGTGGCGATCAATTTTTTCGTATATACGAAATCGTAAGAACCTTGTCGGTGGATACTTTCGTATCTTCTACCAAAAGGAAATTGGCTGGTCGGCGCCATCTGACCATTAGGTTGACATATCTCTGAATTGGTGTCAGAAACATCTGAGACCGTTTGGATAGGTTCGTTTAATCCTAGAGAATTAAAGAACATATAAAATGTATAAAATACAGGAAATTCGCAGAAAATAATTTTCTGTCCTTTTTACATTAGGATCGATTGGCCAGGCACGTGAATAATTTAAATTCTCAGAGATCTCGAAACACTCTCACTGTTACACGTACAATAACGGGCAAGCGTTTTCGAGCAAACACTATTTGCTGTAATCTTTCAATAATAAAGTAAAACAATAACACTATAACATGCAAATTAATTCACTTGCGCATCGATAAAAGTGAAATTACTCTCCCACCAATCCAAATTTCAAATAATCCAAGAATTAGTCTTCTTAATTCTACCATTCTAAAAACAGTTACCACTAGAAGGATAAAGAAATCCTAATAAAATTCACGATATCCTGGAGATTCAATTCTCATAAATTATTAATTCTCCAGAAGAACCAATACCAATAACAGTCACAAAAAAAAAAAAAAAAAGGAAGAAATTCTCGATAAGATCGTTGGAGTTAGAAATGCAAATTAATGGGGACGGAGTGATCCATTTAGCGAAGGGGGCCATCCTCTAACCGAGACCAAACAGTGGCCTCGTAATGAGATAGCTTGAGCCACAATACACCCTTCATCCGAGCGGAAGAGAAACAAGAGAATAGCATTACCGGGGAAACGTACAAGCGATCTCGACCAATCAATCGTTACCGAACGTTGTATCGCTATCATCGTCAAAAGCGGCAACAACCGTAACCACGATCGTGTCGATTACCCGCCTACGGACTATAGACGAAAGCCTAAAGTCCAATTAGGCGAAGGAGCTTATCGGTTTGTAATCCAACGCTCTGAAAAAATCCCAAACCTCTCAATTCAAACCATACTCTCTATCTAAAGGTAGGATTTCCTATAAGCGGTGGACACTCGCGTCTGAATATACGCATTCACTGCTTTCAACTGCAACTAGACACAGCGTTTATACGCAGATTGAATTTTCAGTGTTCTGAATAACTGAATCTTTTATGTCTTGAAGCACAACCGAAAGAAAAATCCTCTTGCTGAATCGATCAGATTATTCTCTTGGTATATCGATCAAATTATTCTCTCGGTATATCATCGATCTTATCTGCGAAATACAGATTGAAACCAGCCGAAGAGCAGCGTTTACGCACGCTTGTACACATTGTATAGTCCTCGTGAATTTCCACGAAGCTCGATCAAGTGAACGATCTATGGTCCACCTCGGAGGATTCAGACGTGTGATCCTTGATGAAGAGGTCATTGAGGCTGAGGCTCGAATCACCACGAGAAAATCGACCGCTCGAGTCGCTAGTGCTCTGTTAGATAGCTTACGAGGCAGTTACCAGGCCGTTACCATGTCGATGGTGCCACTTGTCTCGAGAGGCTGCAACCTGCTTCAACCCTGCACGAAGGACACCGTAGCGTTCGTGCCTGCTTCATCAATCGCTCGAGTGACTTTGACATGGCTGTGGTGGCCGCTAATAATTGACTTTGAACAACAGATCATGTGTGTTCCTTTAGCATATCTGATTTAGATTTGTTTCATATATTTGGAATCTTTCGTAGAATGATTTATCAAGTAATAATATCGAGCAATGTATAGGATGAGAATTATAGAGCTTTCTATTAAAATTTATTAATTTCTATATTTGCAATAAAATAGAATTATATTTGAACAGAATTCTCGCAAGTGGAGAAAAGCTTGTTGCATTGATAGACGATTGTGCCGTATATCTTACATTGAGATGCAAGAAAGTAATCGAAGGTTTATATACGAAAGAACAGGGAGCAAAGGGTGTGTAAGTGGAGACGACTGCTGCACTTCGTAGATAAAACAGAGTAGAGTCTGGAGCAAGCTAGATGCAGTGGTTCGACCAACCTGGAGGTCCAAGACCTGGAGAGCTCCTTAAATCACATGTAATCGTTTCCGACCACTCGCTGTCCAGACCCGTAGGATCAGACAGCACCAGTTTAGACCAACGTGTAAGTAACCTCGTCCAACCTTTTTGGTCCCTTTCTTTTATCGTTTCCCTGAAATCGTTCACACCTTGTTCTCGTTCCCAGTAAGATGTATTCTCGATTAATTTACTTTCGACCTAACGAATTTCTGATCCGAATGAAAGCTTTCTGATTTTTCTCTCTAATCCTGATTTTATATAATAACGTCGTAATTGTAAGATAAATTGTAATTTTGCTTAATATAGAAATTAGTAATTAACAGTTTACCGACCGTTAGCGGTTCAACAGTATATGCACGTCCGACCGGCAACTCAGGCGCAGATTCTCCCTGGCGCCGGCTTTGTTTCGGTTTAGAATCTTTGATACCATTCTTTTCGTTCATCGCGAACGGTAAGTTTTTCAAATTGGTATAAAACTGTGGGAGCTTACAAAGCAACGCAACTGACGCAACGTAGCTTAGTACTAAATCACAAATTACTGCTCAAATAATGAGAAAAATTGTCGGTGACAAAAAGGCCGATTAATAGGCTATCGGTCGGTAAGCGTCGGCGACGAAAAACCGATTAATCGGCTGTCGGTCGGTAAGCGTCGGAGACGAAAACCCGATTAATCGGCTATCGGTCGGTAAAGTGTTAATAACGAATAACTTTCTATTAATTCAATGTTAATTGAAATTTCTCCTATTATCATATAATTTTCTACTCTCAGAACCTGCACTAACAATTTGTGCCTTTGTTTATTCACTTTTCAAAATTCTGACTTAACTATTTAAGATAATGTGTAGGTAAATTCTAAATAAATTCCGAGTGAATGTTAAGGTAAATTAAAAAAGAAAAATGCTTGTAACATCTGTACTTTCCAACTTATGTGGTTGATAAATATGACTTCCAAACGACATATTTCATTACTTGTTAATAAATTGTACATATATAATATGATTAATTTCATCGCGTAACAGGTTGTTTTCTTAATCTTTCTTGTTTCCTTTTTTTTTTTTTTTTTTTTTTTTTTTTTTTTTTTTTTTTTTTTTTTTTTTTTTTTTTTTTTTTTTTTTTTTTTTTAGACCAATATGACACGATGTATCGAATGTTTCACGAAAGCCACAGAAACACGCAGCAGGTTTCGTGGAAGCGCGACGCGTCAGGTTCACGATCGGTGTCATTTGCCTAGGAAATTACGGTCTTCTGTCACACTGACTAATCTACTTCGTTACACACGACAACGTAACTCTGTCACTGGTACCGCAACTCGCTCCGCTTTTCGCTTCTCCACGCTCAGCGACCAACTTCGTTTAACTCATTTCCCAGCCACCGGTTCTTCGCGACGATCGTCTACCAACGTACCCTATCGAAACTACGTTCTTTTATACTCTACTTCCCTTTTTCTTACCTCTGTGAACTGTGTTTAGTAACTCGAATCGAGTGAGATTGAAATGAGAATGAATAAAAGCACTTCATTGGCAATGTTTATTAGATTTTATCTAACTCTAGTAAATATTAGACGATATATACAATAAGAATCATTATAGCTAGAACATTATAATAGTCGCTATAATAAGGAAAACAGGTAATGGTATTTTAATAGAAAGAAATTCATATTATACAGAACTTTAAATAGATTAAACCACTGACAGATACGTATAATCGTAGAAATATTGATTTCTGTAGCTATATATAATACAGAATCTTTTTCCCTACATTGGATCGAAAGAGTGACAATCTACGTACACCGTCGCGAATGAGATTTATTTCTGGCAAGAACATAAGCGAGTTAGAAGGGCGTCTCGGTCCGTTGATCATAGCTGATTCAGCTTTACACCCTTGTGATCCCAAACAGCACTTTATCATGCGTAATAGATCATAGGGTGCAAAGATGTACACGAATCTTTCGTCATTAAAACTACACGCAATACGAACAATAAAACTCAAAAATTACTTTTTAACACTTTTAAACACCGCGTGACTTTTGAAATGAAATACTCACCTAGTTGTTTAGTTTTTTCTGGTTTCCGAATTTCGTTTTCATTGTTAATTCTATACGTAGGTAAGTTAGATTTCTGTTCTACGATGTATAAAAGATAAGAGGTAATTTATCAATCATTTGAAAGCTATTCTATTTGATGTTTCAATTTGATCATTTTCCTTATACGATACTTGTTATACGAAATTTTTATAAGAATTTCGTAATAATTATTTCGCGCGAAATATTTTACGATCTTCACGAAGATTTACATTTAGTCACAAAACGACATTCAAATAAGAAAATTAAAAAAAATGTATTTGTCATTGTCATTGTCATCGTCACAAATGCACAATTATTCCATAACTCATTGTCTCATCATAATTAACGATCAAGCGATAAAACATTTGTAACGCAGCAATTATCCAATTACTTGGAGCACGGTACAATAGACGGGCTTGGCCATTGTGTGGAAATGACTTGTTGCAATTGCACGTTACGTGGATAGATGGTTGTAAAAACTGCAAATGCGTTGTTCAATTAAACCCGACGCAAGAATTCTGGAATCAATGACGGCTTGTCAAAACATTCATCCCAATGATTTGGCCCTTTAACATTGCATCAGCGTAATGGATTCGTCCGCAATCCCATCACGGTAGAGATATCAGGGCTCTGTAGCTTAAAATAAGCAGAAAGTTGGATCGGGCCAGACACAGAAGTATTGTAATTATGCTAATAGCTTCGGCGCTTCGAGCCCTTCTCTGATGTGGTCTAGTGCCGGACGAGTTCGGATTAGCTGATCAAACCAACTTTTCCTTCTACTTATTAATATTACCTTGATCTTCCGTCCCTTTTTTTCCTCTCCTTTCTCTTTTCTTTTCTCTTCGCAGTTCTCTTCGCCAAAGTCTCTCCTCTCTGTCTTAGGCTTCTCTTTTTCGTTACGTCAAAGTACAGTTTCAGAGAATCTACCAAAGGAAAAGTCTCGAAGATTTCTTCGTTACTTATGCCTATGCTTGTACAACCACCGCGGGGAAATGTGAAACAGCACGGTGCTTGACTAAATAGAAATTACAAGGGCGAAATATATAGGAGAAATTGAGTATTAATTTGTAACAAAATAATTTTAGACTGGGCTGGCTTCTCAAATCTCGAGACGTTTTCTTCGAATAAACTACCGCTTGTAATTTGTAATCTGCCATTTTAACGGGTTTGTTAGTTCCAAAGTTAATCATTCGTTAGGTGCAAAACAGATTTCTTTTAATTTTATATCCTATAACAGTGGTGATCAAATCGAGTAATATTATGTACAATACACATATAATATACCACTATAACAACTATATATTAAAAAATTCAATGTATTGTGTATTGGTAAAATATAAGAAGATTATGTGTATAGTATATACGTAGTAAGAGAGATAGAATTGAGTTAAGCTAAGCCTATGAATGTTTCTGACCAATTAGGTGATTTTTGGATTGTGTCATTGTTACGACAAATGAACGATACAATAACATATACATTCCCTTAAATCCCCTTAGTCAGTCCTGTTCCAGATCAGTTGGCTCTTGTCTGACCTCTACCTTTCTCCTGACATTATATGGCTACACCGGTTGAACTTTCCAAGCAAAATATCGTTGCAAAGTCTCGTGCAGAGATTGGGAAGGATATTATCTAAAGCCAGTCTGCGACCCGTCTATCGAGCTCGTTGCTCCATCGAATCCTACGGATCTCTTGGCTCCAAAAGAGGGGGAAAGAGCTGGTCGAGCGGGGGATGGGTGATCGGTGCAGAGGAAAGAAGTCGGCTTCCAAAGGAATATTTATCGAGTGGATATTGAAATTGATGGTCGCTACCTCAGACATGCTAATCCGACGAGCGAGCGGATTTCTGATAACGCCCGACGACGGCCGAAGAAATAACAGAAGGGTAATTCAAATCGAAGACGCGCCGCCGGCGAGATTACTTATGAGGTTTACTTACGTGCCGCCACGTTTCGTTTTCCGTCTCTTTCTTCCTGCTGTGTGTGCCTTTCGATGGATGGGTTCGCGTTTGTCGGTCGTTCTTTGCCAGGGTGAAGTCATTTTGTCAAAATCGCGAGGGCAAACCTACCACCCATCAGCCCGAGGCAACAGGTACACTCTCTATTTCTTGTTCTTCGACTTCCATCGTCAGAAATGCAGACTTGGCTTCAGTATGGATAACTGGAAAACGCTTACAATGTTCGAGTGTGAATTTTGAACGTAGAGTTTCCAGTTTCGACGGCTATTTCCTATTTTGTTAGATAAATGATTCGACGAGTGCGATTCTGTAGATATTTACGATCTTCAGAAAAAGTGGAGTTTTACAAATTTCTATTGGCAATTTTTACAATTAACTGTCCAGTCTACAAACCAACTCACTCTACGAATGTTTTTCAATACTTTCAAACGTCACTCAACGCTTTCCAACGCTGTCAAACTTTTCACAGAATCGTGTGCTGTCAATAATTCGCGGCGCGTAACTCTCAAAAAATCGGACCGATAGCACATAAAACGGCTAACGATAAGTTAAAAAATCGCGGTTCCGGCTTTCCAGCGATAATCATAGCCGCAGCGTGTGCGACACTCGCACCAGCTACGCCAACCGCGGCGCCAGCAGCGACAGCAGTCACGTATGTACCCGTGGAACGCGGCTCGGTTACATCGTTAAAAGTACACAACGGCCGTTTATTCGCGAGCAGATTGTGCATCGTCGTCGTAAATACCTCCGGGCGATTTTATCAGAGGGAGAGAGGAGCATCGTTGCAAATGGGCAGAAGAGAGGAGGGAGTCGCCGCGTTTCTCTCTCCACAAAAGGGTAATATTTCCGTGACGCTATTACACTTACCGGAATAGGGGTGGTGTCGAGGCTCGGTAACTACCCAGTTAACGCAGTACGCGGCCACGCCGGCGACGTTCTCCCTACAGAAGGTTATAAAAATTCAATTAACTCAGCAGTTTTAATTAATTCTGTATTTATATGATGCGATAAACAGAAACTGCCGTGCGGGGGCAGTTTCGTTTAATCTCCGGCATTCTGAGAGTTGGAAAGGTGTGGAGGAAGCCCGCGGGAGGAACTGATTTCCGCTGATTTCTTTACTTTCTTACGCCTTTTTACGCAGTTTTTGTTTTTGGCAACTAGTTCTTCCGATTGTTTAGGGAAAATTGAGTTGCTAGAAGAAGTTTCAATTTTTTTACGTTCTTGGCAGTTACGAAGGTTTGAAATTATTTTGATGCAAGAAATGGCGGTGGTTAGAGTATTTTACAAGTTATGTTTAATGGAAATTGTTTACAATTTGTGATTGTACAAAATGTCTGCTTAAATACATTTACCTCACCCTCCATCATATTTCATTAAACTAATTTTCCTTTATGTCCAACATTTTAAGTCAATATATTTTACATACACTCTGGACGATATTTACATAGGTACGTATAATGGTATATTTCGTAATTAATACGCTTAAACTCTGCATTATAACATAAAAGTATTCGTGCGCGCAGAATGTTTAAATCAATAACGTTAATAAAAAGAAACGAGCGCACGATTAGCAAATAACGAGTAAACTCGTAGATATATAAATATATGATAATATCGAAAATTGAACTGTCTGGATGGTTCCAGTGATCTTGTCTGTTTGATTTACTTCTTTTTGTACGGCGGATTTTTTGGAAAAATTGCGTTGCCACGCGAAAGTTGCGTAGAAGGTGCAAACGCGCGACGGAAATATGCAAATCCCATGCAAATGTAATTAAAAATAGTGATGGCTGCGGATTTTGTACTGTCGTCGGTAAATCTGAGAGGGGGATGATCGAGGGAGTTGTAGGAAAAGCGCGTGTATGCAAAAATGGTTAATGTCACGTCGATAAAGCATGCGAGTTTTCCCATTTTAAAAATATCTCCAAATGTGTTAATGTTAAGTTCTCCCCGACAAATATCAGGTAATTTAAAATAAAATCTGAACGATTTCGTATTTTATGGGCGCCCGGAAAGTTGGGTTGCTTAAATAGAATCACCGGGAAAAATACTTTTTCTGATAATTTGTAACGACGAGACCAGCTTGGAATATTTACACATATGTACAGTGTGTTATAATAGACGTATCGTGTATTGGAAAAAAATAATTCCTTGTATTATAAATTTCCCATCTTCGTAACATAATTATTATTTCCAATAAAGAATTAAGGATGTATAAACATATTTGTAATCGATATCAAAAGCGCAAGAAATCTCGGTGATAATAAAACAATTATTTTCTAAATCCTTTATTCTAAATTCGTCATTTTATCACATTGACAAAGACTTGACTAATAACTTTACCGAACTAATTCGTTATCAAATTTGCTGGGAAGGTCTTTCTATAAAATACATGTACATCTTTCCTTGCAAAAATTTGCAAACATTTCATCTGTGTCTAAAAATACTGAATCTCACACCATCGTTGGCACGTGGCGTTTATCGTATCAAAGGGTGAAAGATTCCTCAGGCGGAAGGCCACCAACCGGTCCATTCTTTACCTCTGCATTTAAATTCAGACACCGCAGAAAATTCTGAAAGAGGCAATCGGGTCGGCTGTCCGGGCTGAGACCGTACGATGTGTGGGGGTTTTGCGGTTAGCTGCAGGATTGGCTGGTTAATTTCACACTCCCATGATTATATAGACGAGACGGAGTGCATTTATATTCGCGCGCGCACAGCGCCGAGGGTGTCTGATTGAGTCCAATATTTAGAGAATAAAAAACTTCCAAGTTCCACGCCCTCCACTCTTTCTTCGTGGTTTTTTTCATCCTTTTCCATCTTTTTCACCATCTTTCTTATCCTCGCCACGATATCTCACAGATAAATTTGATATTAGAGCACTTACAGAGATCGTTATGTGTATATGGTTTTACTCAGCCCATAAGTTAAAATCGGAAAAGAAAGAGAGAGACTTTTTTCTGCCATTAACACGAATACCATATGAACTTTTCGATTCTATTTCTGTTATTTTATGTTCATCGTGTCCATTTGATAAATATGATTCCGATTATACAATTTGCTCCATAAATTCAAATATCATAGACCTAGAACCCTAAGACGGTTTTATACAGGTTTCTCACACACCTGTCCGTGAGCTCGGTTGATTCGGGTTCATCGGTTGCTCCGTTCTTTCACCTTGGACAAAGTACAGCGGCGACACACAAAGGGTGGCTATTACAATTAGTGGACATTATGGTGGGATGGGTAGCCAGCACGCGCTGTACCAACACGAATGAACTGACCGACGGGATCGGTACAGTCTATCATTGCGGAACAGAGTGTGTGGTTCCAGCGAACTGTTCTCTCGCCCCCTCTAACCCGTTTCGCAACCGAAATACTATCCCCACCGAACAGTTTCGCCAATTCCAAACCCCACCACTCTTTTACAACCCGCTTCTGGCTGGCGATCTCCCCTGCACCGCCAACTCACCCCCCTTTGCCCCCGTCGTAATTACAAGCATTCATTTCACACTAAAAGCCGCTGGCGCTGTCCTGGTCTGTCCGAAACGAGCCCCGCGCGAGTCGCATTTTCGCTACGGATTGCCACTCGTCCACCCCCGTTCACAGGGTAGGGCTGGGGATGCCATCGTTCCAACGCTCAACCCTTTTCCAAATTTGCACGATTACAGGCCCGGCTGCTAACGCCGATAGTTCAGACACGCGTCGCGTCGGTTCACGTTCGAACGACGAATTTTTGTTCGTCAACCGCCACGCCAGGCCGCTGTTTTTCATCGCTTCGTTCCCGACGAGAAAATATTGATGACTGCGCATGGGACAGTGACTGGTTGATGGATGACGCGGATTTTGAAGTTTCGTGGCTCCGCGGGAAAAAATGGAGACGAGTAGATGGGTTGGCCGGGTTAGTTTTTTTCATGTAGTCTTTTGGGATAGTTTTGGAAATTTGGCTGACAATTTGTTTAAATGTCTAGGCGTCCAAATACATTGCTGTTACTAATTACACGCTGATAAGCGGGTTTTCCGTTAATGAGATAACACGAAGTTAAATTTTAAGAAACATGAATTGATATTATAGAAAACCGATAAATAAATGATAAATTTAAGTGGAAAAGATAGCGAGCTGGTCCCTATACCTAACGATTATAAATTAAAATCAGGCAGCCTGTATAATTACTCGAGAATGAAAGGGAAAGGTTAGGTTCGCAATTCTAAAAGAAGAAACGTGTCACTGCTAAAAAAGGAGGATCTAGTTGGAATTGGCAGACGATCGGGTTAACAGAATGAAACGAAAAGAAGAGAGAGATCGGAAGAGGTGCGTTTAGGTTTTTCATTTGATTTCAAGTCGTCGATTCAGGGGACAGCGTTGACGAGGAACGTTGGAAGTGTGATGACTCTGCTAGGACAAAAATTACAGGTGACCCGTGCTTTTGATCATTTTATCAAATTCTCTGGATTCAAAGGGTTGGCCAGCAACGAGTACGGTCCCCACCGTTCATCAGTCGGCTCGGAATTTCGTTTAATTGCTCGTTGTAGTTATTTTCGACTCGTCCTCGTGAAACGGTCACCATTATCGATCTTACAAATTAATGAGAAACTCTTTCGATCAAATGCAATTTACGTTAGCGTTCCAAGAAATAGAAATTTAAGTAAACGAAACTTTTCAACGTGGAAAATGTTCTTTTAAATTAATCGTAAAAGAAAATTAATCCTGAAAAAGAAAGAGTAAAAACAATTAAACTATCTTGATCTATCTTAAATTCTAAATAATTCGTCAACATTATTAGTCAATGAATTATTATCCATGAGAGTTTAGATAATTTTTTATATTTAAAATAACCCTACAGTCGATCAAATTTTAATAAATCGTAGATTTTATGATATCTGAAGACCTAAGTTAATTTTAGAATGCTTTAAAACATAATCTTAATTTAACATAAAAAATCAAACTTAACGTATATTTTACATTTTAATATCACAATTCCCATCGCTTCAGGGATATTCTCGTACAACATGGATAAAACAATAACCACTCGAACTACTTAACCTGAACCAACTCTAAACGCGGAATCAAGTACATATTAATACTCCTTTTGAACATAAGCATTCGAATCTGGGAGCCAATTCGATTCATACCTATTCCAGACACGCGCACATTTAACACGTAGGAAATCAATAGCCCGAACTCGATCGCAAAAAATGTAGATTCGATGGCCGGCTGAATAGCAGACTTAGGTCGTTTTATTTTCTTTAACATAAGTATTCAATTTATATTCGCGAGCAAACGATTCTATTCATACGATAAAATAAATATACTCGGCACGAGTGCCGTTGATGATGAAGTACGAGACGTCGAAGCTAGCCTATCAGGCAACGTCTGTGCATTCAACCATGTTGGATAAATATTTCCGCGTTTTGAATCGCCGCTGAAAAGATCGCACCGTGATCTATGCCTCGAATAAAGGTCGGGCTATGCCTTTTTCAAAAAACTCGTACAAATACACGAGGCGCGACTGAATTTTATTACACGGCAAATCGCCGCGACGCGACGTATCAATGCAACCTCGTTATTCGCATCTCCGCGCGGATTCTTTGCGGATAATTGTAACGCGAATCACGATGCCGAGCGCGTCATACCTGACGTGTTCCTATTGACTCGCAGCTGCCATCGCTCGTCGACGATTAAACGAACGTCAGTTTGCGGAAACTCGAATAGAATTCGAACAGAGATGTAAATTCAGATCAGAGAACTGGTGCATCGTAATATTTAACTCGTTCTTTTCTTTTTAATTTTTATACTAGATTACATTTTATATTAAGTGTCGCAGGAGTAGATTAAAAGAAGTTTCTAAAATATTAATACTAAATTATATTTTTCTGTTATTTTAATGTATTATTGTATGTAAGTAAGGAATAGAAAAATAATTGTCACGATATGGTCATAGTCCAATTGTCATTAAAGAGCTGTTAAGTAAGTTTGTAACAATGTGTATGCAATAACAATGCGAATATAGCTATACAAATATATATAGCAATATACAATAACAATGCATTTCTATAGTAGGAATTGTTAAATTTATTAAATTTAAATTGTTCTTCGTGCAGCCTTTCTGTATTCTACGCTATTTATAATTACTCATTTGTTATTAAAGAGTTATCTTACTTTTTTATGAAACAGTAAATCGAGCAACAATAATCTTTTCATTCCAAATATAGGCACAAAGAACAAATTTTATTTCAATTAGAAACATAAAAATAACAGCGCGAAATAATGACTCGCTTCAACTAATTTGTTATTATATTGAAAAAGAAGAAAGTTATATTAACGTACAATTAATCAATGTATCCATCCAATCGATGAATCCTGTCTTTTATCAAGCATCGATATCGTTACTCGTCAACGTGAATTAACTTTGATTTATAGAATGCTGGTCCGTTAAAACGTATAATGAGATTGTAGAGATAATATCAATTCAGTGAAATATATATATAATAGATATATTATATATATATATATATATATATATATATATATATATATATATATATATATATATATATATATATAATTCAAGCGGAGTATTCGCAATAAATCTCGTTCCGCGTTTTATTTTCAGCAAACGCAGAAGGTTGATCCGCATGGACAAAATATTTGCGTGCACTCAACCTGCTCTGGTGGCTACATTAATTCACTGATTCCGGGTAATATATTCCAGAGTTTGCCAGCCGAAACAGCTTTATGCGGCAAATTTAATTAATAATCTGGATTAAGATATATGGATCGCGTTACGGGGAAATGTTCTTAGCTGGCAGATTCGGCTTCTACCGCAATTCTCCCCCTAGTAGTTGCTCCGATACGGAAAACTTACCGTCTACCCATCTAATCGGTTATCTATCGTGGCCGAACTTCGCGAAAGTTCAATGAAACCCTTCTAGTCTAATGTACAGTATCTGTTTCTTTCTGCAAATATACATAAGACTCCGTTCGATCGATTAAGAACTTAAAAGTAATTCTAATAATTGTTATAACCGTTCTTTGGTTGCTAGATTTATGTTTATTTGATACGACGAGTCGAGACATCGTATTTAAGGAGCTTTAAATGTATTTTATGTATGCTTAAATACCATTATACTGTCTAGGATATGAAAAGATGTTTGTGATTTGGTATTCGTGTTGTTCTTCTCGTCGCGATTTCAATTATGTCTGTCAGGTCGAGAGTAGAGTAAGATCCAAGAGAAGGATATAATTATGGGTATCAGATTCAGAGCTAATAGTTCTACGTCACCCGAAGCACGGTGTATTGTTGCCACTTCCCTTGCTGCCTTGAGGCTCTCTATGTAATTACCATTACCCACAAGCTGATATACCCACTGTGCTTATCATATTCCGTGGCAATAATGGCGTTGATACAGCATCTATGCTGTGATTGCCTTCGATTTGAGAAACAGCATCTTGATCGGAAATGCCTGGGAAATGTTTGATCTAGAAACTTCTATTTATCCGCTCGAGTTCAAACTGAATTTCGATTAAAGTTCCAGTCATCTCGACTTGATTCCATTTGCTACCATCGTCTGTGATCTTTTATAAATATTAAAATAATTGTAATTGAAGTGTACAGGATTACTCTCTTCGGGAATTGATTTAATTTGATTACAATTATCACTTATGATTTCAATTATTATTATCTATTAATGTAAATTGTTATAAATTGATATACGAAACTATTGTTTCATTAATACAGATTCAAATGAAGAGGAGTTAAAATGATTAATTAACGAGAATGAATAATTCAGATGATGAATAAAATATTGAATGTCGTTAGAAAGGGTACAACAGTTAGTAAATTTTGTAGTTACTTTCATAGAATCGGTGTTTCATTACCCGCTTAACTACAGAGTGTGTTTACTTCGCGCTTAATATTCTATGCTTCCATGAGGCGACAGGAACGCTTTACGACCGCCACGAAGTACCGTATAATACAGTTTTAAGCAACGACTTCTGAGCTCCAGAGACCAATGATAAACTGCTAACAATAATAACGGTTTACACAAGAACGAGTGTTCCCTAGAAAATCCATTACAGTATTCCAGATATATCGATAAAACTAAAATTTGCCATAATTTCCACTTCGGTGAAATTCACAAATTGTACTGCGTAATACTATTAAATATATCTTATTTGCATCATATCACATTTTTGTACAAACGGTACTTGTGTTTATTAGCACGTTCTATGCTGTTCACACATATATTTCATTGATTCAGTTACTATATTCATGTTTTCGACAAAAGCAATATGCAATAAGTAGAATAACCTGTAATTGGAGACAAACAAAAGAGTGAATGTGTTGAAAGAAAGATTATCATTTAAAGTAAAGGGATTTGTTTCGACCGTTCGCGGAGAGACGCGATCTCGAAGAAGCGCGTCAACGGGAATCGTAAATTCCCGTTACAATTCGAACAATCGACGCCACGAATAGATCGATCGCCTATTTCGATTAGGATAATAGGGCTGGTTGAGTGAGTATAACGCTGATTTTAACAGGTTATAATATATATATTTCCAATAATTCAATAACTTCGATATTTGATACAATTGTGTGTATGTTGACTGCCAAACTGCCAAACTTTTCGTGTTGGCGACTGCGTTTTGACTTTGACTGTTGTCGAGATTTGACTCTTACTTGGCGACTGTGATGACTGATTTTTACTGACCGTCCGCTCTCATGTCATTACGCGTTTGTCTCACGCGACGTAACAGGATTTGTTATGAAAGGAGATACAACTTCGGAGGTACGAATATGTTAATTCAGTTAGTTAAAAGTACTGATGTTTATTTTAAATTATATTACAGTTACTTATTTCGAAATATTCTTTGAAGCTCATTTTTCTCAATTTGCAGCAAAAGCTTAATATTTTCATATACGAGTCTATCCAACGTTTTAAAGAAACAAATACGGCAAAGTAAATGCGCCAAGGAACACAATCTGTTTTCTCAGCATCAAGGCGTAAATAGCAATTCTACGAGAAAAATTAGCTATTAAGCGTTGGCGAGATTGGTTTTCTAAAGAAATTTGCCACCTGTCGGAAGAATCTTCAAGAAGACATATTTAACGAACTTCTTTTTCTCTCCCTCGTGAATATCTCCTAAGACAACAACGAACAAAACAGTAAGTAAAAAGTTTCAGCTCTCAAACAAGAAAAACAAATAAGTTATGAATATTAAAAACGAGCATTTATTATAAAAGACTCTTAAAAATTCAATGCAACTGTATACATGTGGTGACACGAGTCAGAGGCCGAGGCGAAACAAGAGCGACTCATGTTGTTGTTGTGCCTCAAGATATCGACACTCGAAATTAATAATAGAACACCTCCGGCAAAAACAATGTCGCCGTTGAGAGCAACCGTCGATACCAAGTCGAATTCGAATTTTCGGATTTCCCCCCGACCAGTATAAATTAGCGGACACGCTCGCGAGTTAATTAGTTATTACCAGCGAATCAGTTATCTACAGTATCTTCAGTTATCTTTAGCACGAGCGTTATCGAGATATCGTCCTAGCATTTACGTCGCGTATTTATTGTATCCGACTATCCAGTCTAGTGTAATCAACTATTTATATATTTTATATATTTATATATTTAATTTATTCCGAATACATTTGACGGTTGCTACAGCAATCCTACGGAGTCATAAATTATTATCACACACATAAAAACCTTCCTACGCCTCACTATCCGCTACATACAAAAAGGAAGCCACCCTTTTTATATTCTTTCTAGCCCTCTTTTTTACAACTGTTTTTAATGTTCTCTTTTCTCGAACAATACCGAACCATCTTATTATTTAACTAACTCTTAATCCTTAAATTCTTTGATCTCTACTTTGCAAGTTAGATTAAGACAATTTTTTATACATTCACCATTCAATCTTTACTACAAATTTTCCTATTAATCGAAGTTACTATAAATCGTTCGATGCATTCATATTCTTACGAACAATGGCGTACAACTCAACTTTTTATCCTTTACTGAATGAATTATTCAGGTCTACGTTCTTCCCTTTCTTTTGCGCGTATCAGTGTGTGCCACTCGCTCTCGCATGAAAACGTATCGTAGACTCTTGTCAGAAACACGTGCGCACGCCGCAACACAGCTCGACGGAAATGACACAGTAATTAATGGTCACGTATCAATTAGCGGGCGCCTACTATGTGCCGGTTGCCAGTTTTAAATCGGTCCACGCCACGTTGCAAATCTCTCCGCACGCTTCCGTCTCCTTTCCTCTCGTAGGGTTCCGTGCTATACTCGCATTCACCGGTTCTGAGTTTCCTCTATTAATTACGAAGGGGTCCATCAATTTGACACATTAACGTATTGCCCGCGCAGGTGTTGCGCGAAACCGCGCCGCCATATGCGGCGAAAAATGTTCCCGTGTGCCGGTGACTGAATGCCTTTTCGAAAATGAACGAGAAACTAATCGTCTATCGCCAGGCCCGGCCAGGAAAACTGTATTTTTCCCAGTTTTCATGCGTACAGTTTAGAAACTCCGGGCTTTGTTTCTCACAAATATATCGCATCTCGCATTTGTACTATAAAAATGAATATTCAGTTTTGGGCCAGATTTGAGTGCTAATTCCAGTACAGGTAAGGTTATCATATAAAACGATTTTTAGCGTTTTGAATAAATCTTTGCGTATAAAATTGAAAGGTGAAAGTGCATGTATCAATAAGGATTGTTACGTTTTGTCTTCAAATTTAAGAATCCCTTTATAGTTAGAAAATTGGATAAAAAGTGTCTCAAAAAGTGTAACAGGCTTGAAATATTACAAGCAACGAGGATTCTAAACTACAATAGATGTTTTCTATTTTTTCTTTTTTTCTTTTGGTAGTTTATAATTCAGTTAATTTAGAACAAATAAACACGTTAAAAATAGATCAAGATATATCGTTAATAAAATCTCGTCTTAGAATAAATTCCAAATATTTCAATTCTTCGAATTTATTAAACAAAATTTTGTAGAAAAATTCTTGCACGAACATTATACGTTCTGTGTTCATGAAAAAAGAAAAGAAGAAGAAAAAGGAAACTTTACGATGGTGGTGTATCACGTAAGAATAACGATTGCGCGATATAAACGAGCAAACGTGGCGAGGAAAGCCGGAGAAAAGGAAGGTGGAAGAGCGAAACTGAAAAGCAACGATGCGACGCAGCTGGCACAGCAACGGAGACCACCGCGTCATTATTTATGGGGTTTACGGGGGTTCGGTCAACCGCAAGGGCAGCTGAAGGCACTGCGCCCTTGAGGACTCCAAGCTCGCAAGTCGGTCTGTTGCCAAGTGTGAACCGAGAAGGCGTTACTGTTTACTATTTCGCCACGAACCATTCTAACCGACCTCCCGAGCATACGTTTGCGTATATTGTTGGCCCGCGGTTGCATTCCCTGGTCCCATCATCTCCCGCTGAAACAATGAGTTGAATAGTGACTGCTTCTCGCAGGGGAAGTTAACGTTCACTTGTTTAAGGTAATAGGAACATCAACTACCGTTGTAACCGCTAATGAAGGCACCAAGGTATACAGCCACGTCGATAAATTATATCTTTAATGTTACATATACAGTGAGTCGTTTAACTCTTATATATATTGACTTATGAAAATGTAGAGGATGGTTGGTCGTGTGGTTTAAATGACGAGATAACTCGATATTGAAACCGTCAAATATATTTTAAAACAATTAAGAAATGCAGAGGTACTAACTGATTCGCTAAAGTCTGTGTAATGATCGGTAATAAAATCGCTCGAGACTGAGACTGAAAAACTGGTCTCCTTACGATCGTGTACGTCTATTTATACTGGTCGGGAGAGTACCGGAAAATTTACATTCGTCTTTGTTTGACGGTTTTTATTATTACATTATGTACGTCCTAACGATGTTGATACTCCGAGGCAAAACAACAACATGATTCAAATTGTCCTCTAGCTCATGTGCCGCTACAAAATATTAGGTCGATACATATACAATGAAACATTAATTATACGTATTTTCTTCAAAACATCACGCGTTTACAAGCGTGTCAAACATTTGTATTTATTTTATTAGGTTGTCCGGAAAGTGTCTTTCTCTATACAAACATGAAACCTAAACTGTCGAACGTTGTGATCTTTAGTTTGATAGAACAAAATGGATCATACGTAATTCGATAAAATAATATAAAACGGAAAATGTTGTGCATCCATTATTTCCTTATAAAACGAAAGAAACTTTTCGGACGACCTAATATTATTAATCATTCATTTATATTATTCATTTTATTTTGGTGTCTGACCAACATGTCTTATCTTAACGAGTCTATATTAACAAGTATCTCCTTAACGCGATCTCACGTTGGTCACAGGTATATCGCTTTCCTTCGACACTATTCATCAATATCATTTAGTAAACAATATTGTTTATAAATAAAGTTGAAGTTGATTAGAATAATGGATAATTGATCGTTAAAAATTTTATAAAAATCGTGTGTTATTATAGAGCTAATGAGATTTCAAAATTTTTCGCACAACACACGTAATGTATTCATAAAAAGATTTTATAATTGGCTTTGTAAAATTCTTTCAAATGATTTTCTGATTGTTCCTCGTAGGATAGACAGAAGTTGAGATAAAGACAATATCGAAAAATGATATGTTCCGTAAGTGTCTATTGTTCAGAAAAGCACGAAGGGTAGAAGTTAGGAAAGAAGCGTGTAACAAGGAAACGTTCGAGACGTTTGATACAGATAAGATTGAGCGGGGTAACTATATCTCGTTATTGCTTCCTAAAGAATCCCAGGAACATCGTTAGGAAGCAGGCACCACGTAACAGACTTAACGGTCCGCGAAAGTTCCGCTTTATTTGACCAACATGTCTTCTAAGTTTCCCTTCTAAGTTTCCTGCTAACGATTTCTTCCGTGGAGTTCTGAATCTTCTCGTTCTGCAAACAGTCGAATATAGTGCCGCTTTTTCTTCCACTTGCAGTCTGTTTCATTAAGATCGTAGCATAAAGTTATATGACTATCTTCCAGCGAACGGTCTTTATCTCTCGCCAATTATAGGAACGACCATGAACCTCTACTTATAAGAGTATTTGCTGAGAATTAGGTAAAGTAGAGTTATTTCAGTAACTGGGTCAGATTTGGCTATGTTTTATTTGAAATGAAAATAATGAATGAAGAACAGAGATAGTTACTTCAACTAAAAAAGTAGATAACTGTATTTGAAAGAAGGCTTGCGTACAAATAAATTTCAAAGTATTATTTGAAGAATTAAATTGATAGTATCAAGTGACAAATGTAATAACTCACATTCCTTAACTTTATAGAAGAGAAATTTTTTAATTCAGATGTACTGTTATTTACATTATTCTTGTATAATATATAGTTGTGATTAAATTATCAGGTTGTCCGGAAAGTTTCTTTCGTTTCATAAAGTGATAATAGATAAGCAACAATTTCTGTTTTATATTATTTTATTGAATTAAGTATGATCCATTTCGTCATATTTCTATTATTACGTTCGTGCATAATTCAATAAACTAATATAAAATAAAAAACATTGTGCGTCTATTATTTCCTTATAAAACGAAAGAAACTTTTCGGACAACTTAATACATCCTGTCATCTACATAAGCAAGTGTCCAGGTGTATTTGAACGACAGTATGTACATGTAGCATTCTTTAAGATATTAGAGAAAATTAAAATTTATTGAAATATCTAATATATACAAACGAATCATCTCTCATTTCAAACAGGAAATAGAAGAAACTGGATATCCGTAAAGAGAGAAAGAAATATTCGATGCTGGCATGAACAAGTCTACCGCCCAATCTATGGAAATAGAGTTTCCCCGGGGATTGTTTGGCGAGTCTCGGACCCGGAAACGGCAATAAGATGCTCCGCTCCGTCTTCCACTTTTTTTTTTTTTTTGTTAACTTTCGAGAATCCGCGCGCCACTCACAAACGTAGTTCCTTCGAATTCCTCGAAAAACGAGCTATTCCCCTTTTCGACGTATCTCGCTTAAGCTTGAAATCCGCTTGTTTATACAAACTAAGGTATGGCGAACGTGGACGAGGGTTGAAGAGGGGAGGAGGAGAAGGGAGGATGCCGAAGGAGACGAGAGAAATTCTTGCACGGACGCATGGTCCGTACAATTTCACCCCTAACCGGTAAACTTTTCTTTTTAGTCCGACAAGCCTCTTATTGTGAGAGACAATTCTAAGAACTGGTGCTCTTTTCTAGCCCTCTGAGTTTCCTCCGCCTTCATCCTCGTTCCCACGACCATCCCTTTTGCGTGTGACTCGCGAGCAGCCGTTTCAGACTTCTCCATCTCGTTTCGTTTTCGGCAGGCGCCGACTCATCTTCTTCGTACTACGGCCAGATTCGTAGTGTCATCTTCTTTTTTTTTTTTTTTTAGTGCTCTCTCGAAACCTGTTATATCGCCCCTTGGAAACTGACGACTTCCTTCGACAATGGTGAATTTTTCAATATTCTTAGGAATCGATGAAAGTGTCGCAGGAACTGTTTTTGGGGATCATTTTTGGTGGTTTGAAGCGACACTGAAGCGTGCAGGATTGTAGTTTAGAATTTCTGGTGAATGGAGACTTGTTTGTGTGATATGATATGCAATAGAAGCATGGAATGATGAAGCACGAGATGGAATGATAATCTTTATTGAAAATCCAATAGACAGATTATAACCTCTATTAAAATTCGAATTTCATTAAAATAACTGTATACAAGTTACTCTGAAATCACTGATTTGTCTCTTTTCCGTTTATATATAAGCTTTTTTCAATCATTCCAACCATATAACCTCAGAATTTACATACCACCTATCCAAATAACCTGTAATCACAACCACATTTAAAATCCCTCTCAACAGATAAAAAAGTTGATTTATCAGTAGTCTATCAACATGCCATAGATAGTTATTCCAGCCATTGAAAGGCAACAAACACGTTAATAAAACCCAAGGTCAACGAAAGAATCGCAAACAGCAATCTCGTTCATCCAAACAACCGTGCAACGCATAAAGCTACAACATTCGGCAATGATTCCGCATTTGATGTTGCAAAAAAACACCAATGCTTTCAAACTGTAGCCGCGTCCAGTAATGCTAATTCTCAATGACCATTTTATCGTTACACGACGCCATCAGTGCTCAGCAAACACTACCTTGGACAGATTGTCAGGATCGCGTTGACGAAACCGATCATTAACCCGTCCCTTCATTGCAATCCCTTCCATTTCACACTTTCTCTCTCTCTCTCTTCCTCTCTTTGGCCCGAAGTGACCTCCACGCCAGTCCAGTTTGTTTTACGAGACATTCAGAAGTGTGTAACAGTCGATTTGCATTTATATTAGCGTTCGACGAACCATGAGTCTTGAACTATTGTCCGTACCACCCTGTCAATTTGAGCGTCACGGGACGAACCTGTTTCTCAGTCATTCCCCTCCTCTCCGAAACTTTCAACTCTCCTGGGGTCTCTGTTTAATCGCACGGAATGATAGCCGAGAGATATGAGAACAGAATGGCGCGACAGAAGCTGCCAGCGTCCATCCGCGGGGAGCAGAAGTCGATCACCGATAGAGAGGGGTGTATGCCAACCCCTTTACGCGCTCTAGGCCTCACGTGGTGTAATTGCTGCGTTTTTATAGTGATTTATTCGTTCCAATCTTACAGTAAGCAATTCTGACGATTGAACTTGCGTATTTGTGCAAATTCATATTTTTATGGATGCAATTAAAAAAATGAAATCTAGGTAGACAATCGTTTTACTTATCAACTGACACAATGAGTACCATATTTAGTAGGTTTATTTTCGTATTTCTGTATGTTATATGCATGTCGTGCATTTTTGCATCTTCCCATAAACGTATAAAAATCAGTATACGACAATGAAAGATGGTAATGTATGAAAAGTATGTGTATAGCATTGCAGAGAATTCTTCATCAATAATTAAGAAATTCTCTTTCCAATTATTAGGTTGTATGTATGAATTGGAAGAAAAGATCGTGATTTTTTAATTATGTTATTGTTATAGAAAGAAACAATTGCACTCTGAAAATAGAAAAACTCATTAATTTTTACGCGAGTGTCAAGGGGTTAATTTGCTCAACAGTTACGAGATCCCTTTGTTAAGGGGTGCAGTTAGAAAAATGCGAGGGGTGAGTGTAGCTAGAGGGAAGAGGAAAAAGAAATGAGAAAGGGAAACGACGCGTGAAATACAATCAGTCGCGGGAGCAAGTCGTCGCGTGTTCGAAAAGATTGGTCGGTTTGTAAGTTGGCAGGGATCCGTAACAACGGCATTGTGTATTCGTATTAAATCGTCTCTCTTTCGCCGGATGGGTCGAAAGGGGGACGCGACACGAGCGTGAAAACTCCGGAACGCGTGACGCGGTTGTAATATAATTCGCGAACGAGCGACGTCACCGCGAGCTTCGTAAACCGGTTAGAATTATCAATTAATCGCGCATTCTGCGCCGCGAATATCAGGTTACGTGACACGAATTCGTTGGTGACTGGTAATATGCTACACAACTAGGAATTTCTGTTTCGTCGTCGGCCCGTTCAAACGTTTCTTGATAGCATATCAATACGGAGTATTTTTTATTGAAGTTATTACAAGACTCCTAGGATACTTTTTATACTATTTTAAAATAATGAATAATAATTATAACGATTACTTTCTTATATTTTCCAAACAAGTTTTTTAAAGATCAGAATAAGCAGCAATGAAACTAACTCTGATGAATAAGCGTAGCAGATATATGAAGTTCGACATTATCTCAATGAAAGAATAAGACACGTTTGTATTATCAATGAATTTTCAATGCTTATTCTTAATTAATCTTTCATTGATTAATAGAAATCCGGTCATCGGATATAATCTGTGGGGCCTCGAATGAGGCCCCATACTTCCGAGGGAATCCCCCTCGTAGGGAGTTAAAATGGATCATTTGCCTTGTAATGAGAACATTACGGCAAATTTAGTTAAAATATGGACTTCACAGTGTATATAATAATAAATAATTATAATAAGTTCTTATTTACAATTTTAAATAATAAATAATTAAATAACATATAATAAATAATAAAATTCTTGGCTGCCTTAATCTTATTAATCATCTAAAAATATATTACAAAGCTCTATGGAGCTAATTAGAACATTTACAGCCATCTTCTTGATTATATGGCTGCTTATCCCCATTCTTTTGAGGTTTTGTTCTGATTTGGGCGTTACTGCCCCACGACTGCCCAAGACCACCGGTACTACTTCCCCCTTGCCGACTTTGAACCTTGCCTTAAGATCTTGGAGGCACGATTGATACTTGTCGACCTTTTCTTTTTCTGCTCGGGAGAGGTAATCTTTATTCTCATAGCGGACAGTAACGTCGACTATGAGAACCCTTTCCTCGTTTTTGATAACGAGGTCCGGCTTCCATAGATTACCTCCCACTTTGAGCGTAGGTTCGACAAACACGTCATTATTCTTGCTTAGGCAGTCGGCGAGGGTCTGCTTCACCTCGTCATGCCTCTTAATCCTTAGGGCCTTAGTGTACTGGCACAGCCCGAGTATATGTCCAAGGGTCTCAGGCTGGGCTCGACATCTTCTACAGGCTACATCTATGTTTCGGTCGGCCCGGATCAGTCATCGTAAGAACATAATTAATATATTTTATGACTTAATTGTAAAGTTCGTTACAAAGCAATTACGAAGCAAGAAAAATTTTCATTCCATGTATCATTAGTATCCGCTTTAATCGTACGTAGAGGCGAAAACGTACGATTCGGATAGTCCTTAAGGATATTTGTCGGATCGTAAGCAACCGAGGAATCCAGGAGGATGGGCGGCGGTTCCAGTAACCGACGGTCTATAAAGCAACGGGAGGATGTAGCTTCGCGTAATTGCGAGGAAACATCCCCTGCCTAACCTTAACTCGACCCGCCTTACCGCGCCTTAAACCAACCTCCGACCATCTTGCGCTTCCGTAAGGTGCTACAGTCTTTTTCATGAGTGATATACGAATGTTTCATAAAACGCAGCTTTTCCTCTGACTTACAAGTAGTCAGAAATTTAGTTCGAGCAAACTTTTACACGCAAGCAGAAATAATGCTGCGTCTGTTGTAATTAGACTGCAGATTTTTACACATGTACGAAACGTTTAAAGTTGCAAAAATGTACAGACCGCGCATAGTACCTTAAAACATATAGAATATCCAAAGTATAGTATTCGTTATAATATTCGCTTGATAAAAGCATTCTCTAGATTCCGTTTTCTTAATTATATTTGAAAAAATATAGAGTTGCGTAAATATATCCGCGATTTAATTATAACGTATCGTGATAGTTACTATGTTTTAGTACATAAATGATGAAAGTTGTAACAATTTGTGAACGAGCCTGTACTCACGTACGTAGCCAAAGTATACAGATACGTGACTGAGAACATTACTAGCGTTGGTTTGCAATGAGAATAGTTCTGTCGTGTCGTGCTTCGTAGAAACTAATATCTGGTATGTGATTCCGACGTGTGAACAAAACGAGCCCTCTCCAAACCACGTTCTTTATCGAAATTTTAATACGCAACCATGTTACATCAATTAATCTTACTTAATTGAGGCCACGAAGAAATATTAAAAAAGGAAAATTCTTTTGAACGAACAGTATTACAATTTCATAATTAGATTCTCAATCTTCAACGTATAACATCAAACGTAACTCGACTCCGACACTCGCAGACGTTCAATCGTTGCAATAATTTTACCATGACTCTGGCTGCGTATCTAAACGAGGATCGTTTCTCTTCTTGATAGCAGCTTCTCGTGTGCACGTAAATAATAAGTGATCGTTTGCACAAGTGCAAGTATCAACCTCAAATCGAGCTCCAAGACGGGAATTATCAAGTTACGTGTTGCATTTTCCACTAAGCGCGCGTTTACCATGAAGCAGACGCGAAATCGGTTTCAAGGTGCCAAGGCAGAAATAGCAAAACATTTTTCTATCCCCTTATCTGACCGCGTTACCTTACCAACGACTGACGCTTGACGGGTTAATTCTACTTGCAGACTGCCGCGCGATTATCCGGCTTGTTCTTGCTAAGAAATTAAACTGATAGCTGTTTTACGTACACGCGAGAGAACGCCCGCACGGGAAACTTCTTTCTCGCTTCTTCCGTGCGAAGAAAAATCCCATTTAGCTGTATGAATATTCAGCCACGATAAAGGAAACTCTGTTCAACGTGGCAACGTGCTGGTTCGCGCACGGATTTCGAATTTTTACGCGTTAGATAAACGTAAGAAACACGGTTTATCTTCATTTTCTTGAATTTTTTTTTCTTTCTCCGTGGCTTCTTCTTTCTTACTTTCAGACAGATGGGATTGTATTAAGAACAGACAAAATTTTAATTTTTAATTGGAATAATAATAATATAATAAGAGTTAATTTAACAGGGTATAAATTAAAGAGGAGATGAAAAATTAATGATAATAAAAAGTAGAGGTAAAAAGGATAAATGAACGTAAGAAACATAGTTTCTCCTTCATTGTTGAAAGGGCTTTTGCTTTTTATTCTGAAAAAGGTTGGAATTTTTAATTAGGATAATAGTATGATAGGAGAAGTAATAGGTTTAAATTAAGAAGAAAGAATTAGTGGTCAGAGGAATTATTAGAAGTAGCAAGGTTCAAATAAACGTAAGAAGTATGGTTTCTCTCTTCTTTCCATTGCCCTTTTTTCTTTCGCTTCGCATAAGATTGGAATTGTGTTAAGGGCATACAGGATTTTTCGTTTTTAGTTGAAATAACGATGTTATAGGAGCAGCTAAAAGGTTAAATTAACAAGGAAATATAAAATTAATAATCGTAAAAGAAGAAAAGGTTTAGACGTTAGGGATGAGCAGAATGTACCATTTTCTTACTGAGTGACATCCATACATGTGAATCTCTAATTAATCTTTAATTTCCAATTCAATCATGGTTGCGAATTTTTCGACTAAAGAGCAACCGGTCAGGTCAAACCGATCGGCCGATATCGTGTACTTCGAATGACTTAACGCTCAAGGTGGAGAAGGTTTAATAGATCGAGTATTAGAGTAATCTAGCACTGTATTTGCACTTGTTGTATAGAAGTAAAGTGTGATGTTATGAACACGGTAGTGGTAAAGTATTTCACCCGGTACGATGTCTGATGAACTGTTCTCCTACGTTGCTGATTCTCCCTACCAGCTACCAGTTGGGTTTCGTCTGTCCATCGTGCCTTCCCGACTCGGGTCTTTCTCTGACCTCGGAGTCATTAAGTTTACAGCTCGGGGAGGACACCTAATTGGGAATTTTCTAAAGAAGGGACAGGGCCCGTCCGAGCCATAAACGGACGGCCACTCAAAATTCCGAATAATCGTCCTTAACTTAATCCTGTTAAACCAAAAGCAACGGTGCCTTGCTGCTTTATAAGACAATAAAACATATCTGAAGACCAACAAAAGAGGCAATAAACAATATACAAACTACTGTAGCGCTGTCTAACGATATTTACAATGACTTGGAACTTCCTGAAAGGCATTTAATTAATTTCGCAACTAAACGAGACTTTTTCCAACCGATGTAAGTTTTCCAGCCAGTGTATGTATTCATTAATCAATATCTGCAACAATCACTGCATACAATATATATACAATCTTCTCTACACTCACATAGGAAATTCCGTCGAGAATGGAGAAAATAACGAAGTAAAACACAAAAGAAATGGAGGAAAAAAGTAATAAACGTTTCGAAACGTGGCGAAGGAAAGAAAGAACGAAATCACGCTTCGACGAGGTTGGTAACTCGCAACACGAGAAAAGAAACGCAGCTTAAACGCTTAAGAGCGCGACGTGTAAACGTTAATTATCGTGGCTCGCACGCGAGGCAAGCGACGAGCAATAATTATTTTCGCAACGCGCCACGATTAATTCAAGTGGTTGCGGCGACTGTAGAGGGTGGCGGTGGACAAGCTTAGCACCCCGTCTAGCTCGTACATAAAAGCGGAACGTAGTCACGAGCACTTGGCTTGAATATTACGTACCGCCACGTAGGGTCTTCTCTGTACATCGTTTATGTACAGTCAGCTAGATTAGTACTTCTTCTTGCGAATTTCGCATGTCCGCTTATTTCTATACACGTTATGCTCGGGTTTTCTATTTCTTCTCAAAATCTGATACTTTGCAAATGAAATGTCTGTTTGATTAAAAAAAAAAAAAAAAAACGCTTCATTAAAAAATAAGGGCATATGCTAATATTTTGTATAGCCTGTACATCTGTACTGTATATAACATTCTTCTTTCGTAATCTTCATATTTAACTGTATACTCGAATAAAGCTGAATCCTTTGATAGAGCGGCGACGCGTTAAGAACGACCCGGTTAGCATTAGGAATCTCCATAACTTAGCGCGACTGGACAATATGGACAATCAAGCTGCTTCACGGTACGTTGACCAGCAACCTCTGAGGGTGGATTCGATGGGACAAGGTGCGGTCAAGACGTGATCGGCAGCCAAAAGAAGCTGCGACAGTTACCGGACCGTCTTTTGCCAGGCGTTACGGAAACCTAGATTAGTCATGGTAGAGTGGGATCGAAAAAGGTGAATCGTCGGCTCTGTTCGATGTCATCGAACCTGGAGGCGGCTGAAAATCCGGAGGCAGCTAGACGAACACGATGTTTCGATTCTGAGCACGATCGGTCACCTGAAGCGAATTGCACTTACGTCGTACTTCGTTAGGATGACCCGCGAATTTTTAAGATCATTACTGCCTCCGTAGGTGACGACATTTCATGGAACGGTGGAAATAGAAGAATTTAGAGACGAAGGATTGAAATGATAAATTAGGCAAACTTTTAATTATTAATGTATGGAAATAATATTTAAATCGCCCTCTAATGTTAGATAATATCGATGTCGATTGTTAGAGCGACAAGTAGTCCGTAGATGTTTATGCAAATTTATATTGTCGTAAATTTTAATTAAAGGAATGTATTTTATCCATTAAATATTATAACAAGTACCATGCATGCGAAAATTATCGATATTTTTGCGACGATCAAAATGATAAATTACCTTCTTAACTCGCTAAGAAGTACAATGACGGCGCTTAAAAGCGGCGGTTGACATCCTTTTATCAAGTACGACGGCTCGTTTAGGAACGACGAGAACCGCATGGATGAACGACGAGGGAGCGCGCAATAAAGGGGTAGTGTCGCGAGATAATTGGAAGCTACGGTTGTCCTAGACGAACGCAAAGACGGGGAAGAGATTCTAATGCAGTTCCCAACGTGTTTCCCGTCTGGCATGTTCACGGTTCCTATCGTTATTGCACAGTCGATTTACAAGCCTTCTCATCGAAAGTTACTTACGAATTGTTAATCTATTATCTTAAATTAGAGATTAACAAATATTGTTATTCGACAATTTAATTTTGTTTGAATCGAAAATATAACGCTGTTCGTTACGATTATACAATCGACGCCACGAAATGATCGATCCCCTATTTCGTTTAGGATAATAGAGACGATTGAATTGATTATAACACTGAATTAATAGGTTACAATTTACATTTTATTTCAACAACTTTGTAGACATAGAGAATAAAGATGGCAAACCAGTGAAATTCGATGACGATACTGTCGCAGAGGAAAGTTATTGCTGGGTGTTGGTCGCCCCAGCACCGGTTGCTTACGAATGGAAATGACCGTTGAACATGGAAAAAATCCAACTTTCTCATTTTCTACCTGATGGAGCAATAACCATAAGGAACCTTTTAACTTGAAAGTATTTTATACTAATTACCGGTCTTACCGATAATATCGGAAAGCTTAGGTTTCTGACAATTTCCGAGTAATTATATTTGCACACCGAGTGGCCGTCTTGACCGAAGAATGAATTCTGATTCTCAATAAACAAATGACTTTTCCTAGAGGTTTTCATTATTTACCTATCAGATGAAAGAATTTTTTATCTCATTCTGTATTGGTTTAAATGTTTTTGCTAATAAACGTTAACATATCTACTCTGGCAATTTCGACAGATGTAGTTTCTAAAGAATAAATAAATAAAATAATTTAAATGTTTCGTTATTTTAAAATGCTTTTGCTTTGAGCAAAATTTATCCAAATATAACCACGAAGCTAATAGATTATACAGATAATAGATTGTAATTAATATGTTCGTGTTAACAGTTAAATAAACAGAAATGATTTATGCACGCTTGCACAAAGCAAATCATGCAACATTTTGGCATTCAATTTTTGGATGAATACCGCTTTGATCCATTACATGCATAGTAACAAGTCAATAGAAGTCTCATTACATGCACATCCCGTAACAAGTTTCCGTCATTACGCTTTCGTAGAAAGGGTACATTCACTCTGCCATGGGTTTCATATCGAAGATAGCACTAGGCTGAAATGCATACTCGTCTGTATTTTTTCTTTCATTTTCAATAGCCTGACGGCTGCCACTCATACGCATTTGTGAAGAATACACACACACACACACACACTCTCTCTCTCTCTCTCTCTCCCTCTCTCTTTCTGTCCCTCTCTCTCTCTTTCTCTCTCTCTCTCTCTCTCTCTCTCCCTCTACGATCCATATTCATAGAAAATATTACTCTCATACTTATAGTGGCAATTTCAGTCCAATTATGTATAGTGATTACTAGACTGCATATTTTTATTTATATGTTCATTTTATTCATATCATCATAATTAAAACAGTAGAACTTAATTGCAGCTACGTCAATTATAATCCATCATGTATAGCAACAAATTTCTAAAAAAACACAAAGATATGAAATATCTTTAGAAAATAGTTTTTCTATGTTGTTTTATGGTACATAAATTGGCAATTTCAAAGTTAATTTACACTTGAACGAATCATGCATTTGAGAATTAAAATTTTTGTAGAAATTTTATCGTAAAAATATCTAATAAGAATCTTACTGATCTAATTCTCTTTAGATATCTTAGTCGTTCCAAACGAAAAATATTCTCCGAGAGTCTAATTTGCTGCTCGCGTTCACTGCGGAGTGGCTCCCAAACGCAAATAGGGATGAATGCTCGGTGCGCGCCTCATTCATAGAGCAAAGCGACCAAGTCGTCGCGTCGAGGAGGAACGCGAAGAAGGCCGAGTGTAAAGAAAACGCGCGGTTTCACCGTAAGGACCTTGTCGAGTTAAATGACGTTAAGATCGTGTGAATGACACTGAAACCAACGAACGTAAGAAGGCAGGATGTTTCTGGCCCTGGATGTTTGCACCCTCCTGTCATCTCGTTTACGTGATTGTTCTACACGCCGACGCGCTTATCTCGTTCTACCAATCCAACCGATCGAACGATCGTCGCGTAATTCTTTCCAATCAAACGATTGTTCAAAATAAATTTTTGTTCGGAAATAAAATTTTTGTAGATTAGAAATGAAAGATTTATAGTGACAGGAACTTGAAGGAAAAAGAAAAGGTATTGGGACTATATGTATTCTTTGTTTGCAGTTGTCAAACTTTTCTATGATGATTTCTTTTGTTTAACTGAAAGGCAAAAATTTAGTGTAATATTGCGCATCAATGACAATTCTTTCCTGTTTCTCTCGAATCTGAGAAATTTGTTGAGAAAACGCGATTGGATATACTTGTATAGAATGACTACAAAGAGTTTGCAAATACTTTTGTTTTTCAATGAGGCGTTTGTAATAATAATTGAATTTAACAGCCGATTTAACGAACCTGTTACCAGCAACTCACATAATCAAATATCTACTGTTAAATGTCCAACAAAAATTATATTATATATGTATGAAGTGGCCCTTAACATTCGTCAAAAACGAAACTCCAAAAGTCTCCAACATTCACTTACTTACATTCAAATACTTTAAGAGACAAAGGGAGAGGCAGAGAAAAGAAGGAGAGAGTATATGTTTAAAAACAAAGTTTAGAAGTACGTTGGTTGAAGTACCATTGTTTTCCTGGCTGGTTGTTCCCGGCTCGTATTAAAATACGGTAGGGAAGAAAAGAAGGAAGGAGAGTTAGGAATTGGCCATTGATAAAGTTCTCTAGAAGGCAAGCTGAACTGGCAGCAGCAACGAGAATCGATAGAGAAAAGGTACCTCTCCCTTCTTGACCCTTTGCAGACCAATTTTATCGACCAAAACCGTTAGCCAACTAGCGTTTAATCTGCCAGTGATCATTAAGCTAGGCCACTCGATGCTAAAAATTCTCATAAAGACTTCACTTAGTTCTAAATCACGGAGTCTTTTCTCCTCGAGTGTCATTTCACTGGGCGAGAGAAGGAAAAGAAGGTAATCCTATCGTAATAAAACCGTTCATAATGTTCGACTAAATACTTGGACGGACGCTGGTAATAACTTCCGGTATTAAAATTCTCGCTTTTGTAGGTTAAGCTTCGGTTCAGGTAGTAAAAATGCACTGATGTTCGCTTTTCTAGATATGGACATCAATTTCAGTTATTGAAAGTTAAAGAGACAATCCGTTTCCGACGGAGTAATGTGATTTTTTATTGATCGATCGTCAAATTTCAAGATATAGTAACGCTATATTATGTTTTTTAATTTTCAAATATTCTTGAATGACTGTAATTTCCAAATATTCTATCTTCTGATATTCTATATATTCTGATATTCTATATTCTGATTCGTCACGCGACACGCGAAGGAATCTTAACGCAGCGTTTAACCTATTAGAAACTATTTTACGAAATAGCAGGATCGCGTGATAGGAAGATTTCCGGTAGAAGGGAAGGATCGCGACGTTCCAGAGATTGATTTCACGCATTTTGGTAAACGCGGAAAATGGTCGGAACAGCGAGGTCTAGGCGTAACCTATGGGATTTCATTTAAATGCAGATGATCTTGCGTAAGTGGCATCGCGTCATTCGACTTTAATATCGATGGATATCATTAGTTTGCTCTCGTCGAGGGCTGTTCCATCGTTCGTTCGCCCCCTTTGCTTCCTTCCTTCCTGCTTTTCCGCCATATATCTGCCAATGTCGTACATCTTCCACGAATTTTATGCTCGTGAGCATATCCAATGCGAAGCATCCTTAAAAGATTTTCAGATAATCGGCGACAGAGCTGTGATAGCTATAAGCGGACTACTAGTTTTGAAATTATTTTATTCATTTGCTTTTAAAATTAAATTATCATTATTTTTTTAATTCGCTTTGGCATTTGTTATTCGTGTCATTTCCTTATTGTAAATAAACTTATGGAAGTCAATCATGAAAATTGAATATTATATTATATATTGCAATGCAATGTTTTAACAATGTAATTGAAAAATTAGCAAAAGGTGGAATCGATCGTTTTCGCTTTTATATATTATATATTATATCAAGTAAGAATACTAAACTTCAGTTTAGCATTCTTTAATTTAATCAATTAAGCACAAAAGCATGAAACGAAAGTAAAATTATGGAGAGCATGAAATTTTCAAGTTATTTATTTTGCTACAGTATATTCTTAATTACGTGTTAAATTACATACGGTTAATCCAGTAGCACTGTAAGACTTTGGTATAGTATCTGAAGCACCGCAGATCGATCAGTGCATTTGGAATAAACCTCGTAACGAGGAACTGCCATTACCATGGAAGAGATTTAACGTGGAATGGCGGACAACTCGCATAATGGAATACTTTTATCAACGCGGCCACGCTGCTTAATTATTCAAGATGGATCACGTGCGTTAACCAACCGTCGATTGTGTGACGACCATACGTTAGTTTCTGCTAAAATTCGTTGCAGATACGGTTTTTCCGGTAGAAATACCCTTTTTCTTCCGTAATTTATTCAGTACGATTCGAACGTTGTAAATTTTCATCGGAAAACGACAATGACGAATATAAATTACAAATTGGATGTTTATTTTATATTTTCGTTTAAAACTTTGGATTGGAATTATATTTATAGTATTGGAATTATAATTAGAATCATTTGTATTGTTTGAGAAGTATCGAGATTTGTACGTAATTAATGATTTATGGATGAATATCGTAAGAAATTAAGTTGATCATGGATTTTTGCGAAATTAATTCAATTATTTTATACCATATAATATTTTATTAATTTCATTTCCATTTGAAGAAACGAATAATTTTTAATAGTCAAGTATTTAATCTTTACCGTCATGCTTATCATTTAAACGTTTAAAAATAATATTGATATAATAAAATCAATTCTTATTAAAGTTTAAACTGCTAGTTTTCATACAATATTCTATTCTATTCTAATTTTCATAGATAAGAATGTGTTACGTAACATATTAAAAACAAAATAGAATTTCGAAAATTTCATTTTCTTGAATATAGTGACACAGTAATATGTAATAATTCTAGTGCAGTTTTTAAAAGAAACATAGTGGATTGACGCAGACCAGATCAATCACAAATTTGACACGCCAGACATCCAGTTGGCGCCATTTATTATGACCCTCAGCTTATATACTATGAAATCCACTAAAAGGGTGGTTAATGACGTGTAACCATTCTCAAACGTGATGAAACCAACCCCTGAATACTCTTCATCTTGTAATCAATCAAACTTTTCTTATTTTTTATTCACCGCGATGACATACAATCGTCCTCTAATAGTAACATTTGAATTTCTTTCATAAATCTGACACAATTCCCACAATTTTAGTCAACTTTGATTAACATTGAATCAGATAAAAATTATTATAGATATTATCGTGCTTTACTCTACAGAGTGGTACAACATGGAGAGATGTATTAAAAAGACAAGCGAGGAATACGAATAACATTGACGGAAGATGATTTATCTGCGTCATATTTCTATTTTCTTTTTTAATTATTTTATACAGTAATAAATTAATAAACGATATTTCATCTTTCCGGCAACGATTTAATAAATCTTTCACCGTAAATTTCAGCACTTTGCGGATCGGACCGAGTGAATTTATGTTTCTACGCAACACTGTGCGGTATAGTTTCTCGCGTGGACCCGTTATTTATAGGCGTAATTTATTGTATTTTACACGTTCAATGGAAACATACGCCTCGACACCATTATATTTATATAACAGAATTTTAACGAACCAATTTATTTTGTATCAAGTGTACGAAAGAACGTTAAAATCTAACGCAAAAGTTCGAACTTTTGTTCATATATAACATGTTGGTATGCTTTTTCCTGTCTAATCTCTACTCTAATGTAATGTTTTCAAACAATCAATCAAATTCCAACTCGATCAACGAACCAACTATAACTCATTTCCTGCAACAATGTTATAACCCAAAAGCTGTAAATTTTTATTTATCTCGTTGTTGCAACAAATGAGCAATGTGCGTTATCCAGATACGTACGCATTAATTTCGCTGTCATTCAATTAAGGTTAAAAAAAACAGCTAGTTTCTCACAATCGATCTGGCAGACTTCTTACGGAAACAACGTCCAGGAGCTGTGTATCGTCTGAACGGAAATGCAGGCAAAACTGATACATAGTCAAAGGAAACGTAAGCCCGTGATGCGCTCAGAACACGAGAAGTCTGAACCTGACCATCATGCGAACCGGGGTTTAGGCTTAACCCAATTGAGGGGAAACGGCCACGATACACTGTCTGTTGCTGTTGCAACACAGCTCCGTAAATAACCGTGTTTCCTGACTTGCAGGACATCAGTAGTGTGGACCCCTTTGCCCTAACCTAGTCGAAATTTATCGTTTCCCAGTTGAACGAGAAATTATTCCTAGCGGACTCAACCGTCATTCGAGACTAGTTTACATAAAGATCCAAAGGAAACTGAACACGTGTAAACAAACGCATCGAGCGACACGCAATTTGATTTAAATGGACATCAGCTGTGACTCTTGCAAAGCCAAGCTTCGAATATACCGAAGTGCGACCAAAACGGCGCGTGTAAATGAATATAATGCCAATAGAATAGCAATGAGTTATTTCATTTGCATCTTCGAACATCATGTTTGAACAACTTTTACTAATTATTTCGCTACTTCAATATTCGAATATTAATTATTCCTAAACTGTGATATTTATGCAATTTAATATTTCATACATATTTTTAAATAAACCTAAATAGTAATTTATTTATTAAATATTACCACGACTATTCTATTTTGGATATTTTATATATTTTTGCATTTGATGCGCGTTCTGTGCAGTTTTCTACCTTCGAATTTCTTATAATTATTTCCAACAAATAGTTCTTTTTTATTACGTATAAAGAGAAATAGAGTATTTTAAATTACGTTACAACTGATTATAAAGAGAAAGAGTGACGCAGGCTATTAATTTCATATTATAGAAAGGGTGTAACTAGTTTGATGGTAAGAAAAAATATTCATAGAAGCTGGTTGCGCATCTAGGAACGTGGTAGGAACGTAGCAGGGTGCCTAAAATTCAGACGATCTATCACCGGCTGACGTCACCATCCTATAGGAACGACAAGGGGTATCCCAATGCAAACTACCCCACCATTCGGATGATATATCCATCGGCACCTGTTAGACGACAGCGTCTGAACGCGTCCCGGCGCCACTCTCGTACTCTCGCGTGGATGCACGACTTAAGCCTTCTTACCATGAATTATCGAGTGCCGTTCGGTGGAAAGTTAAGATCCCTCGCTCTCCAACGTCACGGTTACGATCTTTACGATATGATATCATCTATTATCCTCTGCTTTTAATCGAAAACCAAACTAACATTACATACAATGACTAAAAAAAACGTATAACTTATTTAACTGCCTTATGCGATTGGTGCAGTGACAAGATGCAAATGAAGTAACAAATTTACGATAAAATAAACTTGAAAATAAAATCAATAGAAAAAACAAATTGTTTTTGAACTTCAGAATCGGCCATGAAATTTCAATTTCTAGGCCACCGTGCGCCACGTAAGAACATCAATAGCTACAAGAAGAAACAAGACAAAACAAAGACACGTTGAACGAAAACGAGTTTGGAATTGCGAAAATTGTTGTCGGTAGTTCTTCCAATAATCTACGTGCTCGAAAAGGAAAGAAAAAGAAAAAGTTGGAATAGGCGCGTAGAGAAAGGGCTGAATTTTCGCTGGCGAAGCCTCGAAAGCAGGCATAGACCGAGCCAGAGATAGAAATAGCTCTTCGGGATTCTCAGACAGCCCGAATCAATGCAAACAACTGGATATTGCCGGCAATATCAGTTTCCTTAGAGCGGCGCGCCGCTCAACTGCGAAACGCGCCCAGACGACGACTACGGCGCTGAAGGTGGATCGGTTCTGAGCGAACAAAGCGGGCGAAGCATGGGGGAAGGAAGAAACGTGCACCCCAAGCCGGGCGAAAGTTTGTCTTACCATCTCTCTATCGTTCCTCCTCCCAATCGATCCTCCCGTAAACCATTCCGGAATCCTCACCAGCCTTCCGCGACGCGTGACTCTGAAAACTCTCTTCTACTGCCTTCGACCGCGCGATTTATTCAGCGGTGATTGTCATCAGCTCGTGTCTCTGGTATTGAATCGTCGATTCTAGATCCTGTTTGTTACAGAGATATTAGCTCACCGTTAAATACACAATCTTTATTCATATTCATTACATCACATCATTATATAGTGATAGAAAAATAATTGAAAAAATGTATTCTATTTATTCAATCTGTATTATCATTTTTAGTTTAGAATGATAAACTTTTGTTTAGAGTAATTTAACTTTGATAAGAAAAGAAACGTTACTTAAGACCTACGCGTACGATCTTTCCAAGATATAAAACGAGAACTTTTGAAATTGTCGATTCACATACGTCAAACTCATGGAAAAATAGCTTGAACGATTCAAAATACGTTGTCGTGTTACATAAAAGGCCTGATATAAAATGATTTTAACCATAGAGTTTGTAGATCATTCGGTTCGCGGAATGGGGCCTTCGAGTTGATCCATTTAGTTAATGAACTCTGGGACCGTTTAATTGTCAGGACCCAGCACGTAATTAATGTATGGTGGATCAGATCAATTTAACGGGATCTTGATGTCAAAGGTATGTTTGACTATCGAAATCTAGAGCGTTAAATTTGATGCTTTCAGTCGCGGGATGCGTTAATTTAAAGCCTGATTGCTTACTTTCTCTTACTAGCAATTCAATACTACCAGAATATGACTGAATAGTCGATCAGATTCGATAATGGACCTTCTAGATATTTTTCTTTTTCGTTTCTAACCGTTTCAACAATTATCTATTACGAATTTTTGTATCTATATATTAATCTTTAATGAAATAAAATTTCGAAAAATACTACATAAAAGTAAATTTTTAAATTTTGAATCACAATTTCGACAAATTTGGTTGTTTTCATTTTCAAAAACTGTTTACCATTGAAGAGGAGTTAATTCTAATTTCTTAATTTACCGTGTCTTTATTTACGTATTAACATAAAAAGTGCGTATTTACGAGAGATTATGTTGTAATTACACTTGCATTTAACGTGTAATTATCATAATAATGAAAAGCAAATCGTGATAGAAGTTGAAACGTAATTAAGTAAAGTTTCTATCTGACAATTTGATTCCATTGAATAGAATCAGCGCTCGAAGCATTGTTCCATAAGTCGATGACAGAAAGGGACTAGCAAAGAGAATATAAAGGGATTTAATGAGCATCTCATGAATTTATCAGGAAGCCTGTCTATAATCATAGACTCGAGCTCAGATAGACTTTCTGCTACGTTACATCTGCATTCCTTATATTTATTTCATGATGTAATCCTATCGACGTACGTCCTTTCAATCTTTTTATTCCACTTGCACTTCTTCGTTGCATTTTATCGGTTTCTTTTATATGATAACAAATCTTTCCTAATAATTAAAATTATACAAACCAATGACATACTTTATTCGCTGATCGTATTTTACCTATTTACTTAAATATATATAAAGTCAGATTGTATAAGTTAAAGAAACATATTAAATAAATTCCCAAATTTTTTAATCACTGTTCGCCAGCTACCTGAATAAATTTAAAAAATTCCTAATTTATTAAACAAATAAATTTCAATCTTTTTTTCCTTTTACTGTTATAAAAGCAGGTTAAACAGAGTTTAATAAATATTAAAAAATGGATTTCGTAACGTGAAAAATTCAGAAATTTCGCGGTATACACGGGGATTAATCACTGACAGCGTTTAAGCCGGAACCTTTATCAAGTAAGTTTAAACAAAGCAAAACAATTTATTTCGGAATCTTGACAAACGGCCTTACATACATTACTTTTCGTTTCGCTTTAACTCCGAATCCCGGGGCTAATGCATCGTCTGCTGTCACAGGGTTAGCATAATGTGCTTAGCAACCCCAGGATCGCACCACGGTCACCTAACGAACAAGTCCTGTACAAGAGCCAGCACTTAATGTTTCCATATGGGGAGCGATTTCTCCCGTTGAGGGCTCGATATTTTTCTCACACATCCTGCACACCATCGATTCTTTCTAAATACTACCGCTTCTGACATTTACATTTTTTCCTATAAACGATCACTAGACTGCGAATTTTTAGAAGATGACACAGTTTACTATACTTTTATTAAGGAAAAAAAAGTACAAATGTTAGGTGAAGATGTATAAATATATCTGTTATTTCTAAAATCGTTAAAACAACAGATCTAATATTACGATAATATCTTGTATTAATAAAATGAATATATTGATAATTTCATTGCAGTACTTTTCTGGAGCTAAAAGTTCATGTCTTTTCAATTTGTTTTTGAAATATATCGATATACTGAATAATTTATATTTAATTTTATATTATACCTTCCTTATAGAAATATCTTCATAAATTTCTCATAAACATTCGAATTTCCACAATATAATTCAACAAGTGTGTTAAATCATTATGTTAAAATACATACAAAATAAAGAATGTTACAGAACTGGGTTAGGAGAGCGTAGAGAACGATATAAGTTACCTTAGCAAGATGTAAATTCATTAAAGATTGAATATAGTTGGTTGAAGTTCGATAGGCATTCACCGATATGTCAGAAATTGAATTTTGTGATCGTTAATTTCAGAAACTCGGAAACTTGAAAATAACCTAATTGTAGGGAGAACCATAAGCTCTTGACGTACTTATTAATTAGCGTCGAACAGCTCCCATGTAAGTTAATTGCGAATCATCAGCAGTTTGGTAGAGGAGGTTCTCCAAAAATCTTCTCTCTTCGCTTGTTCCCAGAAACAGATTAAATTCTCGTTTACTAAAATTGCGAGTTTAACCGTTAATTATAATAAGATTGAAATTTTCGGGAAAGAAAAATCAACCGTGTAATCATAACCGTTTCAAATCCATTAAATATACTAGAACAAATATTCATGAAGGGAAATTACGAATTAAAAATATTTTAAATCAAGAAACTTACTATACTTAGCCCAATTTTTCGATATAATACAAAAATTATTTTTAAAAGACTAAAAACACACTTTCACGCAAATGCATTGATACGTACATGTCGATATAAAATGATTTCGAATGTCTTCAGTACACTGTACAATCTTATGATATATAGTAATACTCTATATCTACATTAATAGCTACATAAAATACAAGAAACTGTCCAACTGCGTCAAACATTCACGAAAAATAGAATTTTCTATTTAGATAATTATCATTGTGAGTCAAACTTTAATAAATGTAGAAACGGGACAAATAATTTGAATTTGAATTCTGGAGAGGTGCGGGTGTCTGTAAGAGAAATGCGTCTTATCTATTAACCAGTGGATTCGATGAACTGGAATATCACGGACCAAAGAGGGTAAATAGGGGTACGCTTTGCCATCGTCTCGCGATCGCTAAAAATCAGAATCAGGAACCTCGGTACCAGCGTGTTCAAGGGGAAACCTCGGCGATTATGTCGGTAATTGCGTTCCGTCCTTAGATCACGCCGACAACCCGGCTGAGTGCCGAGCCAAGGAACAGGGAGACCTACAGCTTGTAACGCGGAAGCTTTTGATGTACAGGCGGTGAAAATGATGTGATAATTCTAGGAAACAAACCTACCACCCTAAGATATCGCTTTGTCGTTATATACCGACAGCTTAAAGCGACAATGATCGTTTTATGCTTAACGAGACGCACGCAAACAGCACTTTGTTCGTATGCTGTAACTCTGTTAACAGAGATTTAAGAAGACAAACAAAACAGTAAGCGATGAAGTTAAATCAAATTATAAGCAAAGATGTTTATGTTGACAAGTAGTCATATTTTAATATCGATGAATATATTAAAAATCTTTAAATCGTTATCTTTACAATAACAAGTAAACTGGCATATCGGTAAAAATCGATCTAAATGAAACGTATCTTCGAAGTTAGATTCGATTTGATTGCAAAATATCGACGTGCCATTCAACGTACGACGGATGAAGGCCAGACAGCGCAATAATTGGTTCGTCCACTTAACACCGGCCCACTGTCCAGTGAATGTATTCGTTGAGATTACGCGAAATGGTTGTAAATGCCAAGAGAACTCCGGTCTGCTGGGGCGACCCTTTCCTCACCCCCGGACAAGGGCGAGGCACTATCTCGCAACTGCAGTTACAACTGCACAAAGGTTAATGCATGCTATTGTCGTTGCCAGACCGACAGAACTATTGCCCTTTTGGTGGACGCTGGACAGACGCATTCAAACGAGTCGCTACGAACCTAAGCTTGTTCATACACGTGTATCTTCGACTCCTGATTTGCTTCCATAATCAGCAGTTCCGACTCCGATCTTTTGTGTTTGTATAGGAAATTTGATGGTCACTTTTCTTTATATAACATGGATATTAGGAAATTTGAAAATTTCGAGAAACATTATGACGAGAGTACAAATGGGATTTAAAAATACATTTCTCACACTATGATAATTATATTCATAGTAAACCTATATCTGTCATACAACATATATATTAAATAGTGAAATACACTATTGCTACATCTTTAAATAATGAACTTCGATTTATAAACTGGTGAGTCTATAAAAAGGTAATAAGTATTCCTCCCAAGTAGTTCATCGTGAATTTTCACACTTGGATAAAATACACATACTGTTACTACGAATCGACGAAAGTATCTGTATATTCATAAACAGCTGTATATATATATAGCAAGTTTTATTTCATGCTTAATTTATATGCGCGACTCAAGACAAAAGGGAATACGGAAAATTGCTTAAGCGTTTTAAGCGTTCGATTTAATGGAATCCTTTGTAAAAGCGGCGCTTTTAAACGGGAACCATTGCTCCCCGATCCTCTTATTTTGCTCATGGTTATTGTTCCTCGTTAAAAACACCGTAACCGCTAAAGCAGCCGACATAAAAGCGTTGTACGAATAATAGTAACTACTCTATGGCTCGTCTGCGTTCCACGATGAAGGGTGATAAAGTGAAACGAGACTCATCACGCGAATGGAGGAGACACACCACCTGTCAGGAGAATCAAAATCAGGCTGGATCAAAGCGCATTGAACACGGATTGCGTGCATCCTACCAGATAAAGAGAGTGTTTTACTGTTGGCGAATCAGAACGCAAATTATGTAGCCATGCCCGAGAAAAGGGGACTATGAGTCAGAAACTGATGGAAGAAACGAGAGGAGATACAACGAAGGGAGAGTGGTTGATAGTGATGGGATCAAGTTCAATGTATACGGTAGAATCTTCCTTATCGACCATGACACAGTATCCACGTTTAAGATACAACATTGATTTTGAAAATATTTCATGTTACTTAAAGTTTAAAAAAAGAAACACATTTTCTCATAAATGGTTCCTAGAATTCTATTGATACATCATAGAAAATATTTATATTAAAAACACGAATATTTTGATTCTTAATTAAAAAATATTTCTTAACCACTTAATAAGCACAGACGGGAATAGATTCTCTTTAGTATAATTAATTATATTAATTCTCGATCTTCATAAACTCATACTACGATATCTTATAAAGTATATATTGTACATCTATTTTCATTCTCAAGGGATTAGTGATATCTAAATATATTAAAACATTGAAATGTATTACGAGTTGTAACGCTTGTAATTTGTCAATGTTCTCATCTGTTTGCAACGTGTTTGAGGCCATCGCTGGTAGACGGAAAAGGCTAAGTCGATTTTAATTTAACAGGAGGACAAATTAAAAGGCATCAATCTGGAGGGCAAAGCACTGCAGGAGATTAACAGTTGCTTCTCAAGGATCGGGAAATATAAGGGGAACAAGAGGGAAGAAGCTAACCCTTCGATCAAAACTACCAACCGCATATCCGATTCCCTTCGTTCGGAATTTCCGAAGGGAATCTTTCCCAGAGGGTGAACAGACTTGCCTAAAAATTCGCGGACCCCACATTTTCAGCGGATTGATCAATTAACGATAATTACACTGGCCTAAGTTTGCTGAGGAACGTCCATCTCTGCTCGTGGCAGTGGCAACTTGGAATTCATCTTCTGGTCGATGATTTTTTAATTTTGTTACCTTACGTTTTACCTTCATTCTGAATTGAGAAAATGAGGAGCGTTAATTTAAAAAAAAAGGGGACAAATTAATACCATAGTTATAAATCAAAATGAAGATAAGTTCTGAAACAAAATAATAATGTACTGCAAAATAATCTCTTCAGTCAAGGAGATCCAAATTACCTCAATAATAGAAGAACAAGAAATAATATTATATTTAAAACTCTAAATTTCGTTTTTAGTACCCTCGTTATTATGATTGCTCCATATTTTATCGTGTCAGCGTATGTATTCTGTACTAAATGTTCAAATACTGAGTCACTATGTCCACTGCTATCAACACAAACAACATATCACCATTGAAAATAGCTATACCACGTGTCCATAAATTGCAGCAAAATAAAAATCGCTCCATTCGCTCGACCATTACTTTTATCTAGAAATTTTCAGATTTTTGCCGCGTGTCGTTTCGATCGGGCCACTGAAAGCAGTCGACGGGTCACATTATCTGACCCGCGTCAATTTTTCGGAAAATCGGTCTCCTGCGGAATATTCCGACTGCGGGTCTATTATCAAAATTGATCGTCCCATAGCAGGATTGTCCAATCGTACAATACTAGTTCCTATTGAAGCATCTGGACCTCTAACAGAGGGTAAAACGATTGGTATCGAGTCGCATTGTTCGATAATGGCGGCTTCCCATAAGCTACGAGCAACTTGAGATGAGATTTCCTACAAAATTTTTTTCAAATTTTACGAAAGATTCGTGTTTAGTTTTCACTGTCCTACGTGTGTATTTAATGGCGCCATTTTTGTTCTTCTGTCGTCTTTCTCAGCGAACACATTGAATTCATATGCTATTCATCGAACAGTGAGAAGCGATGGACAAAAGCACGCGATGAAACGAAACTGAAAAATTATAACAATTTCATATAAAATAAATAGCCGATAAAGTAACGATCGACTACCTAAAAACATAATTTTCTACATACGTACACATTTCCCGCTTATAAAAATATGGACACTGTATTCTATATATCTAATCGAAAGCATACGTCCCACGCTTATGGAAAATTCCACTTTTACAGAAGCTTGTAAAGTCGTGGCCTATGAGCAGCTCTCTTCTCATTGCAAAATTGTCCAACGAAGAACGAGACTAGTATTGGCTCTCGCCAATAACCCTCGAGCGAAATGATACTGCTGATCCAGCTATGCTTCCGAAAACACTTGGCTTGGATATTAGTATTGCTGGACCGCGGTTGAAAGGAGGATAACCGGGTATAAAGAGGAACACGAGGATGGAAAAGTAACGAGGCCGGTAATAGGTCCTTTGCGCGACGATAATGCGCCTCGATTTCTGTTACGACCGACCACTGAATTGGAAGAATCCTGCTTGACATACTGCGATAACCTGATTTTGATTCAATCAGTGCGGAATATGGAGGAAGAGAAGAAGAGGATTTTCTAGGAGAGTGGAGGAGATTGTTGCAGGTAATTGTGGTAATTGATTTGTGAGTATTTGTTCTTTGCGGAATATTTTCTTCGTTTCTTTGTTTTATTTTTATGAGAAGTGGCGGGTATTGTTATGCTTTTCCACGAAGAAAATTCTACCCGGAGTTAAACCAATTAATTTTCGAACATATCCGTTTTATTTTCTAGATATGTTACTTTATTTCAGACATTTTTTAGGTACTCGAGGTTGATAAATGTGTGCGTGCATCAACAGAAGTCATTCATCAAGGGGAAACGACGCGTTTTAGAAGAAAAAACTGGTGGAGTCTTTGCAGATTATTTAAAGGGAGTGGAAGACTCTTTAGACAACATTTTCTCTCGTTTCCAGCAATTAGCAGCCTTGACGCCAACTCATTAGCGGTTTATAAGGAAGTGAGCACATATAAAAGTTACTTACGCTTTACTTTGAGCCTCTCGTTTCACGAGGAAGAGCCAGCAACGTACAGTCGTACAAAGAATTTAAGTGAAGCTAATTTTCAGGAAAGCTGTTACGCTTCCGGCCTATTTCAAGCCACATTATTAACTTAAGTACAGCACTGTTTTCTTCTGTGCATTTTCCACGAGCATCTCCCACGCTCTCCCCTTCCCTCCTTATTATTGTATCTTACTGAACTACCTCCTTTCCTATTTAACTTCGATGGCTCTTCGAGTTTTCTTCAATCTTAACTTCTACTCCTGGATCACGTGCATTCTGTAATTTAATATTAAAGCTAGAAATTTGTTAATAAAGACAGATTGAAAATAAATTTGGAAGTTGCCAAGTTTGAAATACGACACCGATTACTTCGATTAAGGCTTAAAAAATATAAATCTTTTTCCCCAAGACGAAGATTTCCCCAATCGATCAGACGTCTTCAAACTGTTCTCAATGAACTCTACTTCGAACATGAACGTTCCAAAATCGTGAAAATAATAATTAATGGTTTAAAATCCGACCAGGTCTCTGTGATCAATTAATTAAACAGAAGTTTCAACGAAGCAAATATAAAATTACCAAGCAATAAAGTTCGGAGGCAGGCGTAGCTCGAAAGACGAACTTTTAATCGCCTGGTCGGGAAAACTATCTCGTGTTTCACGTTCAAATTAGGCCACGTTAAAGGGGAGTCACAATCTGGTGTCAGACAGGTGAAGCTGCCCCACGAAGACTGGTCGCTAATTATTTCCGAATTAACGGCACATTAGTCTTGTGTCCCCATTACGACGTAGTTCGGACAGCATCCTGAAGCTTGGATTAACGTGAATGCAGGATTACCGGGGACAGAAATTAAACCCGATGTCGCTGTTAAATAGTTTCCACTCAGCTACCAAGTGACGGTAATGATCGTAAATTAATCGACCATACCTACCTACGCGCGAATCGATAGCGACTTTATTCGCACAGATGAAATTTATAAAAAGTATTTGTATATCGAAGATTAATTTTCCTTCGATGGAAATTTGATAAATTTGTGTATTGATGAAGTACCTTTGATTCGTTAAATTACTTTCTGATATTTGAGATAACGTTTTTTTGAATATCAGGCATTTTAGTAAAAATTGTTTCGTGATACCTTCAGAACTATAACGAAGTTATTCAAAACGATCATCGTATAGACGGTAGTTGTAACTGTTTCAACACGTTGACTACCGATGATATCATGACGCGTCATGAATTGCTTGCTATCGGAGGCCTACGTTGAAAAGCAAATGACCGACATGTATAGCAACTAAGTAAATCCAATCCAAAATTTCCTAAATTCTTTAAAAATGTCGTTAGAGTAACACCAAATAGAAGTCGAGTGTATAGCAAATCTTTGTTACAGGAGTTTCCTTAAGAAGGAAGCAAAAGAAGTCTAAAGGAGAGGAAAAAATAGAAGAAAGAAGAATGTAACAAGAGGCGAGAGAGTTCTATACAGAGAGAAGGCACGGAATTATATTTTTGATACGACGCAGAAGTTTCTCCCCGGGGACAGTAAGGAGAACGCATTTAACGTTTACGTCGTCGATAAGAAAAATCTCGTCGGGAACTGGTCTCGCTGTTGTAGGAACCCTCTTGCCGGTACTTTCGATGTCGAGGTGCTTCGTTAATTCGCCTTCAAGCTTGGAAATAATTTCCAGGCGGAGAATTTCATCAGGACGAGGGTAAAGTAGCCCTTGTAACGTCTGCCAGCCAGCTTAACACTCGTTTAAGTGTGCACGTATACGTACGGGACAGCGGTTTTAGTCGTCGCTGACGAAATATTACTTTCGTTATTGTCTGTCTCAGAGCGGCAGCAACAACCGGTACGAAGGGTTCTTCTCCCCTGTGAACTGTTTTAATTAATCCACGTCGAATTAACGGTTAAAGCATCACGAACTCGACAGACCTGGACTACCGTTCTCCTATCTCGTCGCGTAATCCTCTTACTTTATAGGATTCGTTATTGTACATACCTCGTTGACTATGATGCTCGAAAACCTTTCGCCGTTTATTTACGACCGATTCCTCAAATCCTCCTTCGCTACCGATTTTTCATTTTATCGTACGAACGATCGAAATCGATTCGATATTCGATGCACAAGCATAGGATATCCTATGCAATTGAAACGAGACGTATCTTTATATTTGGTGTTTTCATGATGTACAAATCAAAATAAAAAGAAAATGTTATACGAAGAATAAATAAATAAGATTTCACATTCTTACATACATGTATGTATTTCGTGGATTACAAGTGCATTTGCCCTGGTTCCCTTTCCTTGGTATTCTAATTCTGTTAGAATAATTTCAATTTTCGCATGAACCTTACGTGCGGTTAACGTAGCAAGTCAAAAGAAACGCACAGTGTGCTTTTACTCTTCTATTCTGTGAAATCCGAAGCGTGACCGTGTCGAGACATTAGTAACCCAGCACAAACACAGAAGAGAGACAGGGTCACTGTTTCTATGCGTCACAAAGCGCATCGTTTGTCGATTTCTCCTCCTCTCTTAGCGCGCAAACGTAAATTAAAAATGCTCTGGCCCTTCCTCCAGCGTTTAATGAACGAACGACAAAAGAGCAGCCGTTGAAACGCGGCGCAAAGGCAGAGTTCCGACAAAAATTAATATCACCCTCTTCGCCGCCGACGCTTGTTACGCAAGCACGCGCACCACTTCCTACAAAAAGCGTGTGTAACGCACCTAAAAGTGTAGATTCGTGGCTCGTTGCTGACGAAAGTTTCGACCGTTCTTCCGGTAACTTGATTTTCGATCCGAACGAGCGCACGCTATAGCGAAATAGGATTATTTCAGTCGTCCAAGCTTCGAAATCTTAGAATGAAATCTTCATCTTTCCACTAAATAATCAAACTGGCTGTATCTATATTACAAGGCACCATGAGTCTTTAATACAATAACGAAAGAATGAGAAATATCGTGTACTTATCATGCCCAGTACAAAAACAATATCAAAGACGATAAAATCATGACGATATGAAACCAATAAAACGATTAGAATAATCATGTGGTAGGGTTATTTGAAACAGCCAGCATATCCTTCTGACTTAAACAAGTCCATCTTGCTATATACCATAAAATATACAAAATTTTCGCTGAAAAATATTTCCTAAGTTCGATTGACGCAACAGATGAAGAAAGCAGCTTCGTTTTCTGCGATCCTAATATAAAGCACGTGAGGATCGTATGTATGGTTCTAACACATTTTCGGTCGGATGGCGCGCGACCGCGAAAGTTATGGACGCGCTAAAGTTCAAAGTGCTCCCTCCGGGCTCCGACTGTTGTTCCAGAAAAATAGCTAAATTGTCGACAAAGAAACGTGGCGCGATATCGTTGTCTCTAAATAGTAAACACGAAATATTTGTTTCCTCTTATGACGAATGTAATTGTTTCCTTGCCAATGGACTTTTCGAAATTTCTTGCAGATGCATGTATGTATATGTATCGTATATTGTAAAACGTATTAATTTTATGCAATAACCTTCGAATCGTTTGAATAACCATCTAATCATCGAATAAACCAAAATGCACAAACAAAAAACTAAAGAATATAAAAGAAGAAGTTTGAAAGAGAATAATGGAATAAAACGTATATACGTATAAACTGTTCGTTATTTAGCGGAATAAGGTTTCGGGAAGAATTCTTTTGGTATTAGTCACACGCCAGATGCATTAAGACATGACGTCATTTGGGAACGATTCATTGACATTTGCCAGCTTCGCCTCGGTTTCTGAATAGAATCTTTTTAAAAGTCGCGAGTATAGCTTCCTGTCACGGAGACGCGTGATTGTTTGAAACCCGGCTGTTCTTGCGCGCGAAAAAAAGCTCACGAAACTCATTAGGCTTTGCTATTTGAATTTTTATCGCTCGCGTTTCACGCCTTCATTAAGTACCGCTGAAAGGCGGACTCGTTTTTCCTCGCACATCTCGTCTATCGTTTCTTCGTTGTGATGCAAGTGTCAGTAGGTCAAGCCTGTTTTTACATCGCACATTTCTCACAGTTAAGAAGTGGTATCTGGTTTATCAGGCGAAAGAAACTGTTTCTTTATTTTTTTAAGGTCGAAGCTTTTGCTCGACTCAATTCTTTTACTTCCATTGCAGATACAATTTCCGATTAAGCAAGTAATTAATAGAAAATTTATATTTTCAGATAGCGATAAGGAAGGATTCGTTCGATCGTTTCGGTTCTCTTGCAGTTCATTCATGATAAAGTTAACAATTTATCTGGTAAACAATTTATGTATCCAGATTGTTGAATTGGTTTAATTTCACTGTAACAATTAATTTCTGGCGCTTCTTGCACGAATAGCCTTTGGCAAACATATTACTTATTAAATTAATCGTACTAATTACGAAACCAAATGGATGTATAGATTTAAAAGCACAAATATTTGATCAAATTCAAATTTTTCGTAGAAAAAATCAACTCCCTCGACTCCAAACGAAAAGACAATTTGTTCAAAAAACTTTTTCTCGTCGAGTGCCCAACTGAGTTTCATAGAGACGAACGAAGTTCAAATGTTTCGTCGTTGATCAGAGACGATTCCACGACGTGAGCACGTTGAAATAGCGCAAAGGTCTGCCGTCAGGCTGCGATCATTATACACGCAGCTTTAATTACGGCGTTTAGGCAACACGGTCGAACGATCTGGCGACGCGAGAGAATTTAATTACACGGCAGGACGAAAAAGGCCACGAAGGCGAAAGTGGGCTGCCGTGTGCCTCCATACATACGGGATTGCGGGTTGGAGAAGGCAGTTGAAAGCAAAGGATGGCTGAGAAAGCACGGCTAGGGCAACCAAAATTAACCTGAGCACCAAGCCGTCGAATATTGTATGTATATAGATGCATCGCTATTGCGTAACGACCTTCCTGCAACAGCGATCAGGAATCTCGTAAAAGAAGAGAAAGAGAAGAAGAGGATCTGCGTGTACGGCGAAACGCAATTTTGTATAGCATCAAGTAAATCTTCTTGATTCTATTCGTGAATTAAATTGCTAGTGAGCTTACAAGTTGATTTATGTACGTACGTATGTGTAGCCAAAAATACCTAAATATTGCCAAATAGTCAAGAATATCTAAATCAAGCCCTGAAAACAGAACCATATCAAAAGGTCTTCTCCGCTAAAAATTTTGACGCAAAAAGAAGCAACAAGAGTAATTCTCTCTAAAAAAAGAGAGAAAAAAAAGAAAGAAGAAGTGGAAAACGAAAGCAAAACGGTATCAACGAGAGCTGATGAAAATGGAGGGGTATCGCGGCTCGAATGAAATAGCGGGCTATGGGGGTGTGCAACCACGCGGCTCGCGCGCAACGTCGATGAAGTAAAACGCAGCCAGGGTAATTGGCGCACCTTTCAGATGTAAATGCGGTTCGTTAGGGGGTTTCCACGAGCGATGCATCGCCAACGGCCACGCTAGGGTGTCGACAGCCACCAGGACTCGGCCAGTTGGAAATACTCCCCAGTCGTCCATATACCGACGCAGACCTCTGTCCAACGTTACCATTACTTTCTGCCACCCATTGGTTACGTATAACTCACCTAAGGTGTTAAATACCGTATCCACATTTTCGTGATAATATCAGAATGAACGGTTGTAATTCTTTTGGTTAATTGTGGCAAGTATAATTCAAGCGAGGATAGTTATATGTAATTAGTCAACAGAGTGAAGATGAAATGGCAAACAGAATATGAAAATAGAATACCAGATGTGGATTCAGGCCTTTGTAATGTTAGGCCTTGTAAATTGTAAATTAAGGTGTAATGTTGCGTTAAAGCAATATTTAATTTGGAATTTTTTTCATATATAAATTTATACGATTCAGTTTGATGTTTTAATATTGTGCTGATCAGAAGAAATTGGGAAGATTTGCTTAAAGTGTTTTTAATTTCATTTGTTCTTCTACTTGAATTCCAGAGAAATTACAGTTTCAAAATATCTGTTATTGTGCTACAAATAATTTGCAAATATTATTTTGTATCGGAACAAATTGTTTGCTGTATGTTTTGCTTTATTTATGTATCGACTACATTTCAAATGATCAGAGGACGCATAAACACTCTTTGAAACATTTATCATGAAACGTTATGTCGGATATTACCTCAGTGATAAAATCATAAAGATAAAAACACAGAGCATTTTTGCAGTATAAAACGTTTTTAAAATAGCGATCGAAATTTTTCAACGATAAGCCAAAGTTAACTTGTATGAAAAAATATTCGTATTTATAAAATCGTTTCCTGCGCTGATGGATTTTTGACGTTTTACGTGAAATAAAATATAGATATATATAAATTCTCGTTAACCCTTCCACGTTCAATATTGCAAATATTGGTGGTGTTTCAAAATGGCTATCTAACCATGAAAAAATCAACAAAATCAAGTGCTATCAAAACTAATATCACCTTTCATTTAACTATTGGACTACATACCATACTATCAACTGCCGTTTCATGTAATAAAACTTTAATTTTACGTAGTTTTTTCAAAATGTCATAATATATTCCATTAAAGTAAGTATATCATTAGATATACTTTTTCAACGATTATTTTATTTTATTATTCCAAATTTAGAAGAATTATCAATTTTGGAATTGGGAAAGTCTTGGAACGGAATTGTTACGATTTCTTCATTTAGAAATTTCCTTCAAATAATTTATGCACTCGAAAATTGTTCAGGAACAGGAAATGTCCCAAATTCATTTCATATGTATCAGTCTAATACAAATTTTATTACTTACATTCATAACAAAATCATCAACACATAGTAAATGTCATATTGCATATAATGTAATATAAATTACAAATAAATTACAAACTTTATCATGTGTTAGGTTGATAGAATTTTTATGCTGACAAGAACACTGTTGAATTTTTAAGCTGGGAATACTTTACTCATCTTGCAGGATCTAAGGCAAGTTATTCATGGACCAATCAACTATCAACTCCATATCGATCACGAGTGTCACAGCGGCGTACAAGTATTATTGACGGTACGAATTATCCCTCACATCACGATGAGATCTCCGGAATAGCCAATAGGGTAATATTGTAGTACACCCCGTCTAATTATCGTACGTGCCTAATTTCAAGGTACCGCGTTGAAACGCACTAACCGTAACTAACGCTGATCGGTAAATGCTATTAATCTGCAGCTTGACTTCTGCTAATCAGCAGCCTACAAAACACTAAGTTTCCCTTCTCTGTCACAAATTATAGAAACTTCATTGACAATGTAAGGATCGCACGTAAGTTCTGCTTCGATTTTCATTCATTATGGAAACATTTATTTGTAGTCGGAATATTCGCGTGACATTTTTATGTCAATATACATGAATTACGTAAATTTGAAAAAGTTGAGACGAAGGTAACAGATAGTGAAAACGTAGATTTAGCATTTGGAAGAGGTTAAAGACATTTCGTTAAGATATTTCTGAGTGCATAAATTATTTTGAAGAGAGTTGTAAATAAAGAAATTACAACACCTCCATTTTAAGACTTATTGAATTTAAAAATTAATAATTCTTAAAAATCTAGGATAATGTAACAAAATAGTCGTTGAGAAAGTATACTGACTGATATAGAAACTTAATTAAACATACGACAGTTTAAAAAAGCCACGTGCAATTAAATTTTGTATAAAACGACGTTTGATGTGCACTATCATAAATCAAGCTATTGTTTAACCACATCAATATTCGATATTCAGCGAGCAATAATCATCGATAACGGATGCACTCGTGAATCTCTAAGCTTCACAAAGTTTGTAATCGGTCTTATTCTCGCTTGTTGGTGATTACACGCGCAAAATACCTGACCAATCTTTCATTGAATCGGTGGGTGAGGTCGTTGATGAAAATTTATCAATAGTGCTTACGATCTCACCGCTTCGATGTTCCATTCCCTCCCTCTATTGATACTGTTTCACGGGTGATCAGAGATTGGCGGCAATCGATTAGCAATTACGAGCAGATAATTACCGTGCTGGTCTATACGGGATCGTGTTCGTCACGAGACCCTCCGAGGTGTGTTTCGAATCTCGGCGTACAACGCTCCTGATAACGCTCGTAACTAATCGATATCGCATTTTCTCTGTGTCAATAATCGGGATCGACCCTCTAAAACGAGCTCCTCCCTCTATCGCGAAAATATCCCTGTGAAAAGGAGATGAACTCGCTGGCGCGTTCTATTCGCGCGGACGCACAGCTTCCAATGGGAAACGCAACCTTTATTCGCGACCCCGTCGTTATTTATAATAGCGGCCGCCCGTTATTACCGTTGTATGAATGATGGAGAAAAATGGACCGTTCGAAGGCTGTTTTCTGATCAATTTGAACGATGCCTTGAAAAATATCTCTTTCGAAGCGTGTCAATGTATGGAATAGAGACAGATGTAAAAGTTAAATGAAAAATTATGGAGATATTTTCCTATCAATCGTGAGTAACTATGTTATAGGATTCATTGATTGTTTGAAAAGATTTTGATGTTCCTATGTTTGCTTCTATAGCGATTGAACGTATAATTTAATTGTTATTTATGTTGGACAAACGTTTCGCGATCGGATTTTTATTTGGAGTCTGAGAAAAAATTGATTTTAATAAGAAATTAGTAGTTATAGAATTATAAATTCAATATTACATCAATACCCAATATACAATGTTAAATGAAAAGTAAAGAAGTTATTGTTTTCAATGATTAAAAATAAATAATTGCGATCTGAACATCTTCATTGTACATTTGAAATGTTAAAAAAAAAATAGAATAAAAATAAAAATAGATAATCCTTATGAAAAAATAACATTTATTTATATTAAATAATTATCATACAACATAAAATACTATTATCTAAAAGGAGTGCAGAAAACGCTTATTGAATCGCGTTCGATTCACTCAGATTTCAATAAGCCGCATACAAATTACACGATCGCTGTATCATACACTGAATCGCTGGTTGTTAAACGAATTGAACGTCTGGTTCTCGTTTAGCTTCGCGAGAAGCCACCGATTCTGTGTCGACAAATACCAGTTAACCAGTGTCTACGCCTGTACTCGCTTGTTTTAATTTCATCATAAAGAACCGACTCGTTTAAACGATATATGCTAACACCTGCAGCAGCCCCTAACACCGACTAGCCACCCCTTCTTCCTCTACGCAGCGTTTTAACCCCTCTGACGCTTACGAATACGAGTAGCCGGGATTATTGTATTCGCAGAGGCAAAACGAGAGGGGAAAAAAGTGACAAAAACGAGCACAGGAAACAGAGAGGCGGAAAGAGAACGAATGGAAACGTATTGCTGGTAGGAAATGAATTTTTACGATATTTACTTTAAAAGTTTTTTTTTCAGCAGTGGCTGGCTGGTCGTTACCGACTTCCGCGGCCACGTTTTTCCATCAACGAACCAAGATTCCGACGCGGAATATCCGAATTCCCGCACACGGCCTCGGGGACAAATCGTTTCCGACCGATCGAGCCGAACGTCTAGACGAAATCGTTCGAATCGCGCCTATCGACCCGGGGCTTCCGCTCTTGGTCCCTCGTTTCGAAACTGAAAGTCGCGGGAATTATTGTGGTGAAGAGGAGCAGGAAGTTTAAGGCGTCTCGTTGGTGACGTTTATTGCGGTCGATATCGCGATGTTTCTGAAAGTTTCACGAGTAAATAATTTATATCTTTACATTAATTCATTAACGCTAGAATTAAAAAATCAATGAAAATGAATGGTTTCAGATTTTTTGAAATCTACGTAAATAGCGTATTTGTAAAATTGAACAATTTAGAAAATTACGAGACTCCTCGTTTATTTAACTCTAACTAAAGAAACACTTGAACATATTGTTGAAAATATCATTAGAGAGTATTGTTTTATTTAATAGAATCTTATTTATGAATTCATGAGGATCTTCGTCTACAAGGCTGTGTTAAAACACTTATAAAGCAACAAAGTAAGTCTGACAAATCATGAAACATTCTTAAACGTTGCTTGAAGAACAGAATATGGTTAAATCGATAGAATCCTAATCTTCAACACTATCTCATTATGATGTTTCTATATGTATTAGATTTCTATATACGCTATATCTTATTATTATCGAATAATAGTTCAAAAAATTATCCTTTCTCTGATAAAGTCCTATACGTATAATACGTATAATAGCGGTTTTTCGAGAAGTCGCGACAAACAATAGACGTGAAAATCGAAATTTTTTCGATTCGGCGTCGAGAATGTAAACTCGCCTGTACCGTGTATTATGCATGCCGGGAAATAGAGCGTGTAGAGCGGTTCCATACGCGTCCACGTTTTCGACACGCTAACGTGTCCGGGGTTGCAGTCGGGGCTCGGAATTCTGATAATCACGTTACACTGAACGAGTTGTAAAATTCATGCCTCGTAAATACGAAATCGCTATTGACGGTTCGATCTCGATAGCCGAGTCCTTTCTTTTCCATTTACAAACGTTGAAATCGATTTATTTGCTCTTCGCACACCGTTTAAGTAAAAACTTTCGATAAATTTGATGAAGCGAGTAATTCTTCGCCACGATCAAATAAATAAATGCTGAATTCAATTGCAGTTGATTGAATACAAATGATTGAACGAGTATACTTAACCTTTAAATGTATGATTCTTTCAAATATAATAAAGCACGCTTTGAAATCATGTCAATTTATGTGTCATAAAATTATAGAAAAGTAATTTAAAACATATATTGTATTTTATTTTTTTGTTATTGCCCTATGTACATATTAGAATTAGAATTATACTCTTATATGAATTAATAAATTTTAAATTACCTTAGCGTAATGATATTCTTTTGTACTATAGCGAATGGACAACAATTTCAGTATCGTTTACGATAATAGATTGCGATCACCCTGGCCGTTTCATATCAATTCGATTTTTTGTTAATAACCGTAAACGATTTCCAAGTCATTTGATATTTTTATTAAATGCAATCGATATTATTATTTGTCGTTGGTACGTAGAGAGAGAGAGAGAGAGAGTTGATGCAAAAGAGGTTTGCGAAGGAAATAAGCATTTTACGAGTTCCATTACGAACTACGGTCGGTTCTTAAGCAAGAAGTTTTTATAGATTCTAAAATGGCAGAACATCCCTTCGAGATTCCGAGAGCTCTTCACCGTTTCGTCCTTACGACGATAATACTTTATGCAACTAAGTAGGATCTTTCGCAGGAAACTTGGCTACTTCTGTAAGTCTTAAGTTTTCCGTCTCAAGTATCGGTAACGACGCATTAGAAGTAAATTTTTATAAGGAATTATACGCACTAAAATTAAACAACGAGCATGAACATCGTACGAAAAAAATATTATAAAAATACAATCCTACATAAAGATCTAAGGAGTTTGAGTTTTGTCAACGTAATCAACTAATATCATGCGATTACCAAGGCAATTTGATTGTATGCCTATACGTATCTGCATCTTCTAGCCGACGTTCGAGAGAAGCTTCGCTATCGGTATGAGAGATAGACGATAGTAGCTATTGAGACGCGGTGTGTAAACTCAGACTACCAGCTTTTAGTTGATTAACGCACGCCGACCGTGACTCACTGTGGATCTCGAGTACAATGAAAATAGCTTCTGCCGGAAAGACAGATTACTCCAGATTATTGACTTTCGACTTGCTCCGGGAAGGAGCGAGTCGGTCCGGATGAAGAAAAGAACGGATAAGACGATGAATTCCGGTTCCCCGGACGAGTCTAACTCGATACGGGACTATACTACTGTTTCTCGGAAATTCTATCCAACGCTTTCGCTTTACGCTTCAGAAATTCTACGTTTCTTTTTTTTTTTTTTTTTTTTTAATACATACGATAATGATAAAGTCTGACAAGAGAACTTGTTATCGAAATTTATAAAACGACTAATAAACTACGATATATATATATATATAATATTATAATATATATTATGTTTCGCACGTATAGAAAATCTGTAGGATAGAAAATCTGATACGAAAAACGCAAAAAATCTTATTCGCAAAGAAATAATTACTCTCTGAAAGGTTCGTTTAAAATTCTTCGTTACTTTATAACACTGTCACAGGATTAAAACAAAGATCTGCCTCAAAAAGGTTAAAATTCAGCGTTAGAACGTTATCACCATTGGTAATCGATCTCGTAAAACTGCATCGCTTGTCAGACTGCTTCCATCGCGGTATAAATTGCTGCGGATAAACAGGTGGATGTGCACGCGATGAGACGAGGCGCTGTTAAATGGAAGCTAGGCTACAAAGATCTACGTCGTCTAGGCGTGTGTTACGCTCTGTAAGAAGGAATTTCGTCGACGAAAGAGAAAGGGCAAGACGAGAGAAGGACCAACGAGCATCGTGAAAGAGAGAAAGAGAGAGAGAGAGAGTGAGAGAGAGAGAGAGAGAAGGTTGGAAGAGGTACTGGGGGATGGAAAGTGGAAAGGGGACGAGCTTGCTCAGCAGATTGGTATCAATGGAGACAAATTGAGTTGGCCGGTGATCGATGAAGCTCACCGGCCGTGACGCGAAGTTACGGTAGCGTGCACAACGTTTTCCCTTCCTTCTCTCCTCTCCTCGCGTTTCCACCAACGATGTAGAGACTGTCTCTTTCTACAACGGCATTCGTTTGAGAACATATCTCGTAGAACGTAGTATCACAGCCACTATATCGTCCGTGAATTTACACGTTCGCCTACAAACGGTCCGCCTCGATGGTCTCCGGAATTCGGTTATCTTTCAGACACCCTTCGAGACGATGAAATCCAGCTTCCTAGAGAACGATGAGATATTGACTGGATGATTTTGTTAGCGAAGGTAGCTGTCGCGGTCCTAACTTGCGTGAAATGGAACTACAATGCGTCTCGTAAGTGTAAAATCACACTCAAATTTGCAATTCTCAGATGATTTAGCTAACGAAGCTTGTTGCCTCGATTCTAACTTTGGCGAAATGGAAATACCTAAATGTTCTATTGCTTCAGCTGCGTTCATAAAAATTTGCATGGATAGTCGTAGTTTAGTAATGAGATAACACTATAAAGAAAGGAATGTTTCATTAAACTACCAAAAAGTCCAGAACACACAAACCTCAGGATTCTCATCAAGATTCCGCGATCTAACCGCGTGTTCTTCGCGATATCCTTCGTCCAGCCTCATCTTTTGCAAATCGTGTACGCGAAGTCTTGGAAAAGTTCCTTCGCCGACGATCGACTTACATGCATAATAAATCGTCGTCTGAATATCTACGCGAATTGCGTTGAATCGCACGAGGACGCAGTCAGCCGACTAACTCCTCGAAACTAGTGTCATCTCAGTGCAAACATCGCGATACAATCAATCCAATTAACCTTTTAAATCTTACGTTACATCATCGTTTTCTATCCGATGCAATTTTTATTCTGTATACTTCTCAAACATTCTAAATATTATGTCGTCTGAAAAGTTTCTTTCGTTTTATAAGAAAATAATGGATGCACAACATTTTCTGTTTTATATTATTTTATGGAATTACGTATGATCCATTTGTTCTATCAAAATAAATATCACAACGTTCGACGGATTAGGTTTCGTGTTTGTATAAAAATGCATCTAATATAAACATGTATTACAAACTGATAACAATCTTTAACAATGTGACTTTAGAAAACATGGCATGCAAAGAATGCACATTGTAAAGGGTTTATGTATTATTAAAATTGTCTTAAAACATCTACAATAAAAATCGTATACTTAGGTACATAAAGTGTTAAAAATACATACGTGTCATATGTTTGCGTACACATGTATTAGGTATTAGGTACAGGATAACTGGATGACCGAAGCAAAAGGGGATTGAAGAGGTAGCAAGCGGAACGAGGATGGGTATCCAACTGGTACAAGCGCAGTACGAAGCGGGTTTCTATCAAATTATAAGTTGTCACACGGATGACGACGCAGCAGCGACGAGCTGACTCCTGGCTTAGCTTTCCCAGTTAACGCCGCCGCCAATCAGGCCCACCTCCACCTCCACCTCTTTTCACCCTATCATCCCCTCTGTGTGTTCCTTCTTCTCGGGGTTTGCCTTTCCTTCTCGTTTCCTCTGTTACGAATTTCTCTCTATCTCACCATCTGCGTACAGAGTCTTTCGTCTCGATGTTTGATCGTCGTCGTCATCGTCTCTGTCCTTCGTCGTTCGTTTCGTCGTACTGTTCGCGACACAGCGCTGTCTCTTCCGGTTCTTGAGCGCGCACACGGAAGGAAGGAAGCAACGATAGGCGCTTCACTGCCGAGGATTTGCATACGAGGAATTTATAATTGGCTACTGTTTATCTTATACCAGGCAGAGAGAGAGAAGAGCTGCTCTGTCATTTTACCCACTGGCCAGGGACGTTCATCCACCTTCGTTAGCTCTTTGCCCGAGTTCACCAGAGAAATCGGGACGTATTAAACACGAAAACCTTGGCAAGAATTCCGCAAGCGGAAATCGCTGCTCTTAACAAAGGTAACATCGACCATGTGTTTGAAAGAGTAACTATAGTCGATATGTGCGCACGATTTTGACAGTTTTGGATTGAATATTCGTTTAAGGTTAAGAATATTAATTATTTTTTGGTTAAAGGGGGTTGGAATAATTGTAGACTTCAGTGTGACGCCGAAAATCAGTGATTGTAAATTGAAATTTAATTTTTCTTTGAGTAAAAGTACTCATATTTATACTGTGGGATTTGAGAAAATTTATATTTTCATAGTCAAAATTCAAGTCGAATCTGTGCAGAATTTTTGGTTATATTATTCTATTAAAAATTACAAATACTTACGAGCTACGAGTTCTTCTATTCTTCGTATTGTATATATTTTCGCATATTATTGTATTTTAAATTTCCCAAAAATATATTTTATGTAACGTAAAATCGTATAATTGTGAACTTACATTGATCGGTAGATTATTACGCAAGAGAATCCAAATAATAAAAAATGGAACATACCGTATGGAAGTGGCCGAATTCAATAAATGTAACGATATTACTCGGTAAACTATGACATAATAAATCGAATTATCTGTTACATCTAAATTTGTAACATCGAGATATAATAAAAATTCTACCAAATGAATGAAACTAATAAGAATTTTTCGTTCGAATAAAACGTCGCATAGATGTACGTTGGTTTCCGAGTATATTTTTAAAAACTATTAATTTCGAGTGAAATCCAGGTTTGCCAAGGATTTCTAGGCGAAGTTCCAAGCATATGAGCCTCGAAACGAGCCCGCTACGATTTGGCAGTTCTTCCATTCTGTAGACACACCCATCGGGGGTGAAAAGATATCGCGATATTATACGATGATAATGGGGCCCGTTCAATAACACCGTGAAGAATAATAGCAGCGGCATTGTGTTTAATGGCTAGGGTAGTCTACGAAGGGAATCGAAGCTCCAGGTTTATCGTGGCGCGGTAGACGTTAGGGTTCTCCCGGTTGACGAATAGCCACGTCGAACCGGTCTTGTCGATTCAGTCTCCTGATTTGCGAACATCGCGAATCGAGTTCAACAGATTTGTAATTTTATGTTACCGTTCTATCTCTGACGACGTACTATTCCATTTTCGAATCTGCTTTACATCATGTTTGTCGTTGAAGAATTAGCCTGCACTATGAATATAATAATCTTTAGCATAGAAGAAGTGTTAAATATCGTGGCGCTGAATATTAAGGTGACTTGATGAATAATTGATTACTTAAACACTTTTGCCTCTGTAAAATGTATACTCGTAACCTTTCTATCTGTAATATCTTGTAATCTTTACATATATTTTCGGATCTGTTTTAAACTGTATCAATGTAATCACGATATTGGAGTACTGTGACAGTGATAATGAAATTCCAAAATGTGGAAGTATACCGGACTTCCAGTATAACACAATTCCAAATGTGGAAGTTATAGTCATTTGACGACATCAAGACGATTTCACAACGACCATACGGCGACGAACAATCAAACTTTGCAACTTAACGTTTGCAAATTACCGAAACACGATAAATCCCATCATGCAAAACAGATATCCGATTGTAAAACGTTTTCTAAAACAACGAACCTGAACAAACCAAACGATTGGTATCGCGACTATCGTCAACGATGCTGCGAGTAGCAACGTTAGCAACACGGGACGACATCAGCAACGAGAGCTTTGGGGTCAGACGTAGCAGCAGCGGCGGCTGTGCCCTGAACCAACCAGCGCCGCATCAAGTATCACTCTATTTACCCGTCAAATATTTGTGCTTTTACCGTGGAGCGCGTATCCGAGACTCCTCTCCTCGCTCCTCTCAGCTATCTACTCTATCCTCTAGTGCCACTTTGTATACAGTGAACACCGTCGGCTGAATTTCCCTAACGAAAACTTGCCGAAAATTTGCAATTCGTAAAGAGGCAGCAGGGCCTCCCTTCTTGTCGACATCGAAAGGAGAGGAGGAGGAAGAAACGAGTTCGCTTCCGCCTCTGGAACAGAGGAATCAGGAACGTTCAACGGTAACAAGAAGGAAATAGAGGAGGTTTAAAGGTGTTTCGCAGTTTCCATCGTTTCGAGATCGATATACGCGACACTGAAGAGTCTGAAGAATCGTCTATGTGCTGAGGCAAGTGATACGATTGTAATCACAGTAAAAGATTTAGATAGATTCGCGTAATATATAGATAATGTATTCATAAAAGTTTTCTATAGTAAATACTTGAAAATGATGTATGCACAATTGCTTGTGAAAATATTCTAATACTTATCGTAGAAAATTTTTATGTATATATTACATATTTTATATGAAACTTTCTGATACTTTATTAACACTGTAATTATAAGTATTCATTATTCAGTTTATTAACACTGTAATGATAAGTATTCAAATACCCTCATAAGCTGCAGTATACAGTATTACAAAATATTTCTTTCCTTGTACCATAGAATACAGTGATACTTCAAACAATCTTGCAACATTATATAAATGGATCCAATACTGTCTACGATAGAAAAACATCGAGAAGGAAGTTGCAGAATGAAAAAACTGTAACGTGTCGGAAAACTAAAGGTGCCTTTCACGTAAGAAACTGGTTGACGATTGCGAAGACCCGTGCAGCCGGTAGGCTGGTCACGGATGTGACGCACGAATGGGTACCACATAGTTCTTTCTTTTTTTCTTTCTTTTCCGTTTCCTTTTGGCCCCTTTGGCTATCCACCCCTGGGAATCCTAATATCCACGTTTGACGTCATGCCAAATACGTACCCTTACTCGTCTGGAATAAGTCACGAGCGACGCCGCAATAGAGGATTTGAAGCAAACGTCGAAGAAGAAAAAAGAAGGTCCTGTAATACAGATGTCCAGAATCTTCTTGACGACGTATTGTATTGCAGCTGTCCCTAGTATGAAACACGGTTATCGTTAAACAACCAAGGAAATAACTAGAATTTTGTCCCATGGACACACATGGAATTTATAAGTAACCGATGAGCCGCTTGATTGGGTGCTTTTCGATTGGAAAAACTTTATCTTATACGGACTGTATCAATTCTTTTAATCACAAAAAGCCCGTCTAACATATTCTATGAATAAAAATGAGAAGAGATGTCGTACAATATTAAAAAATTATAACATAAATACAGAATAACAACGAATTAATCAGAAACAAATGGCTGATATTTGTATTCGTTCTTGTTTGAATGCGTTGAAATGAAAAACCGGGATTTTATTTTATCGTAAATTTTTCACTGATTGTTTTTAATTTTAATAAATGCGTCACGAATTGTTTATCGCTTAAGAATATCACTCGGGAGAAAAAAAGGGGAAAAAATGAAATATTCTTTAGAAGTTGAGATATGAACATAGTGGGAGTTTCGTCGATTACAAACGCCACAACGCAACGTCTAGACAGGCAGATTCACCAAACGCATTATACGACTTGATTTCTACCGGACGACCGCAGGTATTGTGGCATTGTTCAGCCGCTGATTGGAATTTAAATTTTATTCATAGGCTCGTTTATATCCGGCCAGTTATGTATTCAAATCGGACCAGCGTCCAGCTCGTGCGCGTGAAAGCCTGTTGGTACGATTCCGCTTACCTAACCCAGACCTACTCGAATCCGCCAACGTTCGCGATAATTTTCTCGATTTCTATATCGAAATCACCCAACGCCATCGGTCAGTTTGAAAAGCGGAAATGCGTTGATTTCATTCCAATCATTTTTATCCATCGGAAAATGTTAACCACTACATCTGCTCCAACAGACATCGATCTGTGACATGTATAGATATATCAAATGAACAAACGTATTGTTTCTAGAAAGTTATTTATTTAGAGCAGAAAATTCTTTACAATAAGAATTTCAAGACAAAAATGTTTGCCACTTCTAAAATTTTGAGAGTGCAACTGACATAAAAAGATACATATTAAATTGGTGCATATGCGTAGTTTCTTAAAAAAAAAATATATATATATATATATGTTCAAAGTATATAATAGCTAATGTTATTAGAACCATGGAAATAAAACAGACAAGTCCTGGAAGAAAGAAACAAGAAGAGAGAAAGAAGGATGAGAGTGATGCAGAGACAAATAACATGCGGGAATAAATTACAACGGTCGCGGGCTGCGAGAAAATTACGGCGGGGCGCGACGGCGCGAAAATATTCGGGAAACTGTCCCGTTGCGGGCTGATGATTAATAAATCAAACTCTCACGCACGTCAAACAGCCATGATTGTAATTTGCTGCGATTGCTCGCGTTTCGCGCCGGTGTCCGCGTGATACCGCACCGCGAACAAAGTAACGAGGAGGGAGATGCAAAAGGGGTGAGTTTATGGTGAAGGGAGTGGGGCGAGTTACAAATTAAAATGCGCATAATTACGTGGCAATTATGACGTTTGCTTTTCGTCGATGCCACTCTCTGGCTGCTGCGTTGCCTGCTGGCTCGTGAAACGCGTTAATAACCTCGGTTTCGTTGATAATTCCCACCGCATTGATTCGTTTCGAATCTCCAATTCTTCGGTTTCGGTTGAAGAAACAATTCATCGAAAGAGAAATATTTAATAGCGTTATTCAGAGTAAGAAATAGTATAATCGTTCCCAGATTCGATTGACATAACATGTACTGTGCAGTGCTAGAGAGAAGTCCTGCGAAAGGAATGCGGATCCGATTGGTTGTTTCTGGCAGACTCAACGCAATCATAAAAATAAACACGCGTATTGACCGAAATACAGTTGTCATTATACAAAGTGTCCTAATAATGATGATACAATCTGGAGAGAGTGATTGTACATGATAAAATAAGTCGAAAATATGCAATAAATTTTGTTCCTTTGAAGCTTTGTTTTCGAGAGAGTCGACTTTGAATTTGGTTAAACAAATCACGATACAAACCACATGCAATAGGTTTATGAGTAATAATAAAGTATATAATTCTTAAGATTTACTTTATTAATGCAAAAATTGATGAAAATGCTGGCCACCATACTGCACATACAGGTATGTTCGACTCTCGAATTCTTGGAGGAAATTCAAAGTCCATTTTCTCGAAAACAAAGCCTCAAATGAACAAAATTTATTCCATATTTTCGTCCTATTTTGTACAATCACATCCTCTAGGTTCTACCATCAATACTGGGACGCCCTGTATATTATCACATATACGAGTAAAACGATATAGCAACGTGCGGTGATGAGCGATACGGTACAGTATCTCTCTTGCTCTTGCGCTGTCCTGCTAAGATTGCGCTAACTAGAAATATTAATCAGACGATTCTATTCAGTAAAATGTTCGACACGCTTGCAAATATTGATTTTTTAGATAGTTTGCAACGTTCTGATTGGTTGATAATATGTGCAGTCTAATATTTCTCAACTCAATTATCTCTTTCTTGTTTTTTAATCAAATACTATTGATTTCACACAGCTAGTTTCGATTTCCCGGATTCTCTCAAACCTGATACATTTCAACGTCCGGATTAAACGATAATCTGTATCAGCGAATTTTCGCGAATTAACTGCGACCCACGAGAACTGGCTTCTGGTCGACCACCGTCCACCAAACCTAGTGTTGGCGCCATCGTCGATGATAATCGGCTCGGATTTTGGATTTTTCGACGTACAACTCCCTAACACGGCGAAATTTCACTGCTGACACCGAAACGCCTCGTTAATGTCGATGAATTGGAGAAACGTGCAGGGGGTCGGCATAGTACGTTTCGTGTGCGTATCGAATTTGTGAATGACACTAACGAGTAAATAATACACGCGCCACGTCGACGTTAGCAAACAAGTCGGTTCATTATGCTCGTGTTTTCGCCGTCAGTACGTTTGATTACTAATATTTGATCGATTCGTACGTTGATTTTCGCGACACTGCGAAATATTTTCAATTATTCCGCGTTATATCGTCACGTCGCGTCGGTGCAATTCGATCGATTACACGCAGACGAGTTGTACCTGCAGTATATGTATGTATATTAAAGTACGTTCTCTTTAGTTAATTTAATTTGAGTTAGTTTCAAGTTTCACAAATTTTATACATACTATTACTAGACAAAAGAGCGAGTTAAAAGTTAGCGAAAATTTGCAATAAGGAAAATTTCTTTTGTTATACCTATATCTACACTGTGATAGTGTTTATGATATAGTTTTCTTCTATAAAAGTCACAAATCGCCTGCATTTTAATTAATTTTCTAATGCAAATAAAATATAAGTAAAAAATACTGAAATAAAGTCGATTACATAATCTGATTTGATCGAAGTCACGTGAATGCAATAAACAGACAGGCATTTTCTCTTTAATGCTACATAACAAACATGTTAATGAGGTAGAATATATAACATTACTGAGTATCAGAAGTCTGGTACTTTTAGTTGGCTGGTAATGAATCGTTTCGGACACGGTCCGATTCCTGGCTCGTGGTATCCTTTCGTGCTAGTTCACACGATTTAGATCCAGTATAATAACTGGCGGAACGGCGTCACTAACATCGACGTCGGGTAGTTTGAATTTTAGTTTAATTGAAGTTAAGTGTCCATTAGAAACTCCGCTTTCTGTCAGTACGTACCGCCAATGTTGGCGTTACAATTCAAAAGTATCCTATTTGGAGAACCACACTATGTCCGTCATTTAAATGCGGTTACCAATATTATCAACCGCAACGGCAATACTCTACCGTTTCCACACTTTGCCAAACGCCGCACAAGCTTCTGTATTTATAAATTTAACTTTTCTCCTGATTCATTGGAAATTCTGGTCTACGCATCGAAATGCTATTTCGTGTCAACGCCATTCCGTTTATTTAACAAATGTTTCTAAATTAATCTAAATTATATATATATATAATATAATATATATATATTATATATATAAGTAATCTAAATTATATATTTATTTTTTTAAAATATTTACACGTACGTACTAAGTTCTAAACAATGAAAATAGTTGTACAATACATAAATATTTCATAAGATACCGTAGCTTGAATTCATGAAGATCAACAGTTAACACTTTGAGTGCCACGTTGGTCATATATGACCGGCCATGGCTTCTCCTGTGACACCACGATGGTTATTGCTGTCCGGAGCGCTTGAACTTCTTACAATTGTAAAAATTGTATGAAAATTGACAGTTAGGGCATTTTGAATATAACCTATAAATAGAAAATACTTTGAAACAAAAAGTGCCCCATTGAACAATTAAACATGTAGCGGTACTCGACAGCAAAATTTTCCAACGGTTTCTGTCCCGTAGCTTGCTACACAAAGACACTATCCTCGGCCGGACGACGGTAGAGCAGTAGTTAGCGCCGTTGGTTACGAACGTTTCCACACCAGATTCAAATCCCGACACTCGTAGTCCGATTTTTTCTCCACAATTCATAAATGAGAAGAAAGCAGCAGCACCTCATACCGACCTATACATGAGCGAATACGGTCGAACAAAAGTACATTGAATAAGAAGGAAATTGGTTTATATTTATACTTATATATCGAATAAACTAGGTGAATTTCAAATTTTATTTGATGTAGATCAACCTAACATAACATCCATGTCTCGATAAGATAATTAACACGACGACAAAACGATCAAAATACAAGTAATCCGATAGAAATTTCACATTGCAAAATTTTCATATTTTAACGAAACTCTGAATTAACAATAATACGTATTGTTTTCGTAATAAATAATCGTATGATACTTTTTAACTTTTTAGGTGACGTTCGATAAGGACGTATTAGAGAGCATTGAATCAGCGAAGGTGAAATTCGGCGGGGGGTGAAAGTAAGAATTAATTCCGCTAGGGTTATTGGCTACGAAAATATCAACGATTTCAACAAGAACCCACATTCTACTGGACTGTATAAACGCGTTTTCGAAACTAACGTGTGGAATTTATTGGATATAACGCGCTTAGTGGTCGACTTGTTGGCGGAGATTATAAGAAATAAACAGTAATCATACCGGAGCTTTCGGACATGATGCCTGGTGCAGCAGAACCTGATGGTATCTCGAAACCCGTGGTTAACAGCGTGAGGGACCCTACAGTTCCATCGCAGCGAGGAGAACATGATCCTGCACTTGTTCCTCCTTCCAAAAGAAAGCCCCTGGCAGGTATGTTAGTATTACGACCAGACTGCGAATGTTTAGGAATTTTTATTTTTATATGTGCAATAAAAAAAAGCATGTATGTAGAATAAATTCATAAACATTCACAGTTTATTCACGACTATGTGTATTTAGATGAAAATTTGTTGCTATCAATATGTTGACAGAAACCATCAGTAGTTTGGGTCCATCATTGTGTCGTTGAAACTACGAGTTTATCATTCTCTAGCAAGAAAGTAATGGCTTTTAATAAACCATTCCTAAAATTTATATCGCGTATTTTTGTTTTACGTCAATTCGACGATGCACGTCTTTGATATGTTATCCTATAATAATTTCATTGGAGTCTTTGTTCGTTAATATACCGTCATGGTTTAAATGTCTGTTCGTAAATAATGTACAATAAAATCACTGAAGTCTTTGTTTACATTTAGCTCCAGAAGAACAAAAGGGAGCAAAGCAGTGGAGCACCATGATAAGCGCATCAAAACACTACGAAAACAGCGAGGAAGTCACTCATTGGATTCCACGGTACTTCGAGAATTCATGGACAAGGGACGTAAATTCGTGGACAACTGGCGTGAGTGCGTGGACAACTGGCATGAATATCTGGACGAGGGGATTAAATTCGTGGTCAAGTGACGCGAATTCGTGGACGAACGACGAGTATCCATGGACGAATATCCGTGGATCAACGACGAGTACCCGTGGATGAATGGCGAGTATGTGTGGTCCAATGGGGACAATTCGTGGTCAAATGGGGAAAATTTGTGCACAAATTTCGAAAATTGGTGGTCAAATCTCCAAAATTCGTATATAAATGTCGAGATTTTTTAGATAAATTACGAGAAATCTTGGACAAATGACGAGAAATCTTTGATAAATAACGAGAATCTGTGGTTAAATGGCGAGAATCCATGGTCAGATGTCGAGAATCCGAGTTCAAATAGCAAAAATCCCTGGCCACTTGGCGAGAATACTGTTATAGATATAAGCTACTGGTACAATCGAGAAAGATTCACTAAGCATTTATAGTTTCGAATTTATGAAGGCATACAGTAGGAACAAAATATAAGCATGTGTATTTACATAGAGGATAATCCTGTAAAATAAGTATCTCCCTTTTCAATTAATCATTGTATAAGTATGTATTTGATATTATCTAATAATATATAGTGCTTAAGCATGTAATACTTAGTGTTATTTATTGTTACCTCCAGTCTATTTACTATGAATGATCGAATTACTTAATTTAATTTTAATCGTTTCGAAATTATTACATTATTGTAGGTTCAACAAGAANCTCTCTCTCTCTCTCTCTCTCTCTCTCTCTCTCTCTCTCTCTCTCTCTCTCTCTCTCTCTTTCTCAAGCGGACCACACTCTCTCAACAACGCAAGTCGCACTACCTAACTTCTCCATATACTTTTTGTGAATTTGCCCTTTTGCCTTAGAATCCCTTTTCACCCTTTGTCTTAGCCCCGCCACGCATGTGTTACGGTCGTGACCAAGGTCATGTACGCCTTTTTCTACGAAACTATTCAACTCAAGGACCGACGACACATTGATGGGCCTAACGACACCTCGGATCTCGACAATGTTTATGGCTTACACGATATAATTTAGGGCCTTTTGTCCACGATACTACATATATATAATATACATATTTAAACCAAGTCTTAGAGTATACTTGAAAATACGTATTACAATGAAAATATTACGTCCCTTGACCGTACCACATAACCTAATTCATCCTTCGGCCGAGGTAATTAACAAATATTCAATCGTATTAGCTCGGACCCAAATTATTTCCAAGGGACTAATTTATTCCTCATGAACAATAAGAATTAGAGATTGTGCTTATTACAGAGTTCCTTAATTTATACAATACATACCTACAGTTTACATTACGATAAAGCATGAGAAAAATGGTCTTTTCCCTGTACGGTATTCCAGGGCCTCTTCCACCCTGAGAGTGACCGATGGTGGGGGACGACAATTATTAGTAGTTCGACATGATTTACCTCATAGTCCAATAATATCTGTTCCTCAGTCAAGACATACCAGCCATCCGCCCTTCTATCAGAACATTTGTACACTTACCATTCGCAACACTTGTGGACACTTGTAGTATTCAAAAGTAGGTGGAAAATAATAGTGATATTCTAATTGTTAACTCAGTGTTGATATTTAATTTGTTAACTAAGTGGTGATATTTCAATTGTTGACTCAGTGTTATATGATATTTTAATTGTTAATTCAGTGTGAATATCATTCAAACCACTCCTATTATCTTAACTGAAATAGGCGATTAGTTGATTCGTGGCGTTGATTATCTTATCGAGGCGAGACGACTTACGACCTTACTTAACGCGGTACACCGCGATCACGATCGAACAAAAATACATTGAATAAGAAGGAAATAGGTTTATATTTATACTTATATATCGAAGAAACTAGGTGAATTTCAAATTTTATTTGATGTTGATCAACCTAATATAACATCCATGTCTCGATAAGATAATTAACACGACGACAAAACGATCAAAATACAAGTAATCCGATAGAAATTTCACAGTGCAAAATTTTCATATTTTAACGAAACTCTGAATTAACAATAATACGAAATGTTTTCATAATGAATAATCGTATGATACTTTTTAACTTTTTAGGTGAGGTTCGACAAGGACGTACTGGAGAGCATTGAATCTACGAAGGCGAAATTCGGCGGGGGGTGATCGTGCCAATTAATTCCACTAGAGTTGTTTGCTACGAAAATACCAACGATTTCAACAAGAACCCACATTCTGCTGAACTGTATAGACGCGTTTTCGAAACTAACGTGTGGAATTTATTGGATATAACGCGCTTAGTGGTCGACTTGCTGGCGGAGATTATAAGAAATAAACAGTAATCATACCGGAGCTTTCGGACATGATGCCTGGTGCAGCAGAACCTGATGGTATCTCGAAACCCGTGGTTAACAGCGTGAGGGACCCTACAGTTCCATCGCAGGGAGGAGAACATGATCCTGCACTTGTTCCTCCTTCCAAAGGAAAGCCCCTGGCAGGTATGTTAGTATTACGACTAGACTGCGAATGTTTAAGAATTTTTATTTTTATATGTGCAATAAAAAAAGCATGTATGTAGAATAAATTCATAAACATTCACAGTTTATTCACGACTATGTGTATTTAGATGAAAATTTGTTGCTATCAATATGTTGACACGAACCATCAGTAGTTTGGGTCCATCATTGTGTCGTTGAAACTACGAGTTTATCATTCTCTATCAAGAAAGTAATGGCTTTTAATAAACCATTCATAAAATTTATATCGCACATTTTTGTTTTATGCCAATTCGACGATGCACGTCATTGATATGTTATCCTATAATAATTTCATTGGAGTCTTTGTTCGTTAATATACCGTCACGGTTTAAATGTCTGTTCGTAAATAATGTACAATAAAATCACTGAAGTCTTTGTTTACATTTAGCTCCAGAGAAAAAAGGGAAAACAAAGCGGAGCGGCACCATGAGAAAAAAATCAAAACAGTACGAAACCCGAGGTGATGAAGCTCAAACCATTCCACCGTACTTCGAGAAATCCGAGATAAGGGACGAAAATTCGTGGACACCTAAAGTGGGTGCGCGGACAACTGGCGTGAATGTCTGGACAAATGGGGGGAATACAAGGATGAACGACGGGAATCGCTGGATGCACGGCAAAAATCCACGGATGAATGGCGAGAATCGCTGGATGCACGACAAAAATTCACGGATGAATGGCGAGAATCCGCGGATGAATGGCGAGTATCCGCCGAGCAATTACGCGCATCCACCGACAAACTACGAGCAACCACCGATCCAGTACGACTATTCGCCGACCAACGGCCAGTATCCGCCGATCCATTACCAATATCAGCCGATGCGGTACCAATATCAGCCGATGCGGTACCAATATCAGCCGATGCGGTACCAATATCAGCCGATGCGGTACCAATATCAGCCGATGCGGTACCAATATCAGCCGATGCGGTACCAATATCAGCCGATGCGGTACCAATATCAGCCGATGCAGTACCAATATCAGCCGATGCAGTGCCAATATCAGCCAATGCAGTGCCAATATCAGCCGATGCAGTGCCAATATCAGCCGATGCAGTGCCAATATCAGCCGATGCAGTACCAATATCAGCCGATGCACTACCAATATCAACCGATGCAGTACCAATATCAGCCGATGCAGAACGACTATCCGCCGACCGACGGCGAACTTCCGCCGGCCGACGGCGAACTTCCGCCGGCCGACGGCGAACATCCGCCGACCGACGGCGAACATCCTCCGACCGACGGCGAACACCCGCCGACCGACGGCGAATATCCGCCGACCGACGGCGAACATCCACCGATCCAGTACGGCTATCCGCCGACCAACGGAGAGCATCCGCCGATGCAGTACTTGTATACACCGACCAACGGCGAGCATCCACCGACCAACGGCGA
>JACXIT010000085.1:955604-1007074 GCA_014737525.1 Bombus difficillimus | reverse complement strand
CATCTGTCACGTATAACATTCGTAGACGTTAAATTCTTCAAAGATTGTTGGAAAGAAATAGTGATATTTAAATTGATAACTTAGTGTTAAGCGATATTTTAATTGTTAACTCCGTGTTGACATTTCAATTGTTGACTCAGTGTTAAGTGATATTTTAATCGTTAATTCAGTGTAAATATCATTCAAAACACCTCTATTAGCTTCACCGAAATCGGCGATCGGCTGATTCGGGGCGTCGATTATCAAATCGAGACGAGAAATTACGACTATCGTTGACGCGCTATACTGCGAACGCGTCTCCCTGCGAATACGGTCGAATAAAAGTACATTGAATAACAAGGAAATTACTTTATATTTATACTTATATACCGAAGAAACTAGGTGGATTTCAAGTTTCATTTGATGTAGACCAACCTAATATAATATTAACACTTTGACTGCCATGTTGGTCATATATGACCGGCCACGTTTTCTCCTGTGACGCCACGGTGGTCATTAGTGACCGAAGCGCTTGAACTTCTTACAATTGTAAAAATTGTATGAAAATTAACAGTTAGGGCATTTTGAATATAACCGATAAATAGAAGATACTTTGAAACAAAAAGTGCCCCATTGAACAATTAAACATTTTTATTAGAACATCAATAAAAAAAGGAATGAGAACAAATCTTGCATCTAACTGTACACTGTGTTTGCATCCATATCTCTGAGGGGTAATCTACGAATATTATTATAAACACACCTTAGAAAATAATCGTAAATACTGCTCTATAATCATATAATTGAAGTTAGAAGTGCGCACGTACCTTACTATTATATATAGAATGAACAAATACTGTTTACTAATATCTTCTACACATTTCAACAATATATTTTGGACGCTTTGCTTACGACGAAATAACGAATGCGAATGGTTTGTTGAAATAAACGAAGCCTTATTATAAAATGTCGCTATCAACTGTTATATATGTCTTATTATAATAAGATAAACGGTTCATTGGGGAAGAATGTTGTCTTACATCATCAATTTATTATTATTTTGCCATTATATGCTTTGAATAATAAAAATACTCCCGTGGTGTCCTGAACGAAACATATGATTTCGGCGTAGCAGTCAAAGTGTTAATATCTATAATTAACTAAACTGCAACCCTAAATCTGAATACCCGAAAATAGTAGAAAACAAAATTATTCGTTATAAATACTATTACTAGTAGAAACGCGTTGAAATTTCATAACAAATCAGTATACATATAAAATTCTCTTTTAAAAAAGAAAGTAGACCGAAATACGAAGTTAGTATATATATACTACTACAGTCGGGGACATAAGAGAAGAAGAATAAAAGAGGGATGAAAAGCGAAACAGCAGCCGCTGAGTGGAAGTCGCATACGAAGCTCTGGGTAACTTATCACTTTCCCTTAATCCGGATCAGCGGGACGACGGAACACCGGGCGATGTTCAGGCTTGCACCGTTAAATATTCAGAAGAAGTCTGGCCCGGTGTAAATCAGAGAGGCAAACCGCCCTCTCTGCCAACCCCTTCTTGGCTCTCCGATGCATTGCTCCCACGTGGATGCTTCGATACACATACATACATTCGACTATACGACTCATCCCAACATGCTCTTTTTCGACGTGGACGGGCCAATGAGATTTAACTACTATTCTTTGTTATTTACACCCGCTGTCCACCGTGAAAAAGAGAAGGGCCGTGAACAAAGCGCGCGCTATTCGAATAAAAGTGAGGTCGTTTAATGTGGCCCTCGAGTAATTGTTTAATTCCATTGCCGAGAGAATGGAGGCACGAGATTTTGGAGCAATGGTGTCTTGGAATGAGTAAAAGAAAGGGAAGAATAGATTATTTCTATGGAAATATTAGGTTAAGATTAAACCACCTGACTATCCCGTTCAACGAAGAACTGTGAAAATGCTGATTATGAAATTGTACAAATTGTTAAAAAACTAAAACTAGGAAAATAAAATTTTTAGATATACATAATATTGTAAAAAGCTATTTTTCACATTTCGGTTTACCTATAAACGCCCAAGCGTTTCTCGGTCTAATCAGCAGTTTATAAACTTGCATACATTTCGAAACGACGAGCGACGAATTCTTCGTGTTATTCTTAAGGGGTGGCATGACGGAGAGCAGAACAGAAAGGAGGGGGGAAAGGAAGGTGGTTGCGAGTCTCTTATTGGGGTCCAAGAAATATATGGGCGGAAATAAGCCCCTGGCATCGTCAAGATGAAAGGACGATAAAGACAGGTCGAGTGACCGGAGGCATGCAAATTGATAGTAATAGCTATCCTCCACTGTCTCTCTACCTTCGAGTCCCTTTTCCATGTTCTTTAGAGGATTCCCCCCTCGTGCCACATCCTTGGAATCCTCGCGTGCGCCATGTGACATCGATCATTTTGATTTACCACCGTTTACGTTATTATCCGCAGGAAACGCAACGAGACAAAAGGAACTACTCTATCTTGATTATGCCAACTGCCGACTGATTTGTATGTTTTCGACATCGATACGAGTTTCAGTTTCAGTTTCAATCCATATTTCGTGTGTTTGCCTTCTTTTGGGGGGAAGAAGAGATATTATCGTAAGTATTTGGAAGAATATTTTTAGATAAGGAATGTATGTATATAAATGAACTAATCATGCTTGAAGAGGTTTGATTATGTTTAAGATGGAAAGTACTAAAGAATGCAAAATATCGAGAATATAAAATGATTATTCTTAATCGAATTTTATTAACTTGGGACTTTTACGAAGCTTTTATGCAAGAACTTCGCTAATAAATTTTCAGTTTCGAATGTTTGGAGTGATGTAACTGAAACCCTCAAATTCCCAAGTTTCTTTAGACTACTCGCAAAAATATCACAACTTATATCAAAAAGACCAAAACTAAAAAGCAAAGCAAACCAATGTAAAATAAAAAGCCACTCTGTCATTATTCACGCAGGTCAAAAATCACGAGTTTCTTGATAACAAGCATTCATCAGCGAGGCAGCCGCGACAAAACATTTTTGAATCGTTAGAAAAGATCAGCGGGAAGCAGAATCGTTGCTTTTCGGGTGAAACTGTGCGCATAGCGACCAAGAGCCGAGGCATGAAAAAGATTTTCAAGGGGCGCTGGTCTTTTCCCCGTTCTGGGTTCGGTGAAAGACTTTTGCCACGCGGAGAAGTTGGCCGCTAGAAAATACCTGGGTACGTAGGGAACCACTCGACCCAAAAAGCATTCGAGGAGGTTGTCGACGAAATATGAACGACTGGTATGAATACAAGCCAGCGGGATCGGGTTTGCACGCGTTATTCATCCTTGCGGGGTTGTTTCACCGCCGACACGCCGCGCTACGAAAAGTGCAGGCGCAAAAGTATGCGACCTCTTGAAAATCCGCGAGAGCATCACTCGAAACTTAAAACTTGCGGAATGTAGGTACTGAAACATATGCTTCTTTACCGCGCGTATTTCGCCCCGGGGCAAGATACTCTCTCAAGATCGGACCAGTTCCCATAAAACTACCAACTACGCGAGGACGACTCTTCGGTTTTGACCCTGTTTCGTCTACACAATTCTTTAATTCAAAGATATGAAATTGGAAATACGAAATATATTTCGAATATTTTACGAATATCGTTGCCATATCTTTCTGATATAAAAATTATAGGAGAAGATTAGGTATATCTAATATCTAAAATATGGCAATCAATACCTTTGAAATCAATGTTTTTTGTAAATATTTCTCAAGAGAAATCTCGCAACTAAATTTAATAAAAAGTTTTAGCGATGCGATTGCTTAAGCGTGACTTGAAAATTATCCACGAGAAAACGTTCACATAAATAGTCCATAATATACATAATCATATTACGCTAGTTATATTTTACAAAATGTAGAACTTTGTTTCAAGAATTGAAACGTAATCGGTGATTCGACATCTAATAGAGGGTGAAAGGAGGAAACGAAATAATTCCAGTGGAAAGATTACGTCATAAACAATCACTGAAACTCGACGTGTCAATGGGAGGATTAAGATTCATCGTCTTTCACCAGGATGGGATACACGCTCACAATGTTTTACGTTACGGAGGAAAATGGTATTCCGGTTGGCTCAGTCACAGTCCCTGATGACTGTGCAAAGAGCTTGGTATCCATCAACCCACATTGTTCCCCCTCATCCCTTTCATTACTCTAACCCGCCTTACCACTCTATACGCTATCACACTTGCTGCCGCTTACCGTGGAACTTCTTTGTCCCGAAAATGGGATCGTCGCAGAACCATTGAAAACGGGCTAAATCGTTACACATTCTTGCTCTTTAAGCACAACTTTACCTCTAAACTGCGTCGCCAGTCCCTATTACATTATTACGATATCTATGTTTCATTTATTTGTAATTGTTTTATTTAGATCACTGGTAAAATATATGATAAGCAATTTCTATATTCAATAGCTAATTTTATATATAGCTTATGAAAACTATCCTTTTATTTGATTGTATTAAATATGTATTTTTGCACGCTAGTGTAACGATTCCTTAATCGGTTATGCATAAAATTTCATAGATTTATCGACTATTTACTTGTAATATCACACATGTCATGTTAATGTTTATATTTATTCAATTAATATTCTTGTTAATATTGATGTTCATATTTATGGCATTATGATTGTCGTTAATATTAATGTCTATAGTAATTATCAATTAAAAATGCTGAATAAATTCAACGTCATATATTGATATGTAAATATAAATGATTTTGAAACAAAGTGCATTTTTAACCAGACTATTGTGACGGACTATAAGTACGTTAAATCAGGTATTGATATAATAAAATCGTCCAAGAACTTGGATATTCTTAAACTAACGAAATATTTAAAGAAATATACTAAAACCATTTCTGTTCGTCTACACTGTTTCCTTTTCATGAAAAGCTATTTGAAATCTTGATCTCTTTAGACCGTATAAATCAAAAGATTCAACGTCCTTTTACCAATTAAGGTATCCCATTCCTGAGTAACCTTAAAAAAGAGAGAAGAAAAAAAAAGGAATCTCTCAACGAGAGCTTTCAAGCTTTCCATTTTCATATCCAACGATTTCCTGAACGTCTAACGATCATTATGCCTGTCTACTCGGTCGTGATGAAAATCTCATACCGGATAATGAAAATCATTCAAATTGTATTTATGAATTCGAAAGTTTTTCCTACAAACCACAGCGCCGCGGCCGAGCCCGTAAGAAACTTTAAATAAAATTCATTTGGGAGATTCGTGATCCGGCATTACCATAAATTTGCAAGCTATCCACCGCGGTCTTGGAATTTATTTCAGCTTCAGCTAGCAGGACAATCCTGAGAGAGGAGAGAATCTCGAAATTCTGCCGTGAACGCACTTACGAACTTCTTTTCCATCGTAATGGTACTTATAAGTTGTTAGACGCATAAGGAGGACATTGTTATACGTATAATGCTCGATTATAACATAGATCGAGCTAATTTTAGGAACCTTTTTTTCATAAATAAAATTTTAATTACGCAATTTGCTTCACAAACCGATAAGTTATAGATAGACATAGGAAAAGATTTGTTCCATCTACTAAATATTATAAAAAGCATTATACTTTGGATATTTTATATGTTTCTACATATTATATTCGTCCTATAGATTTTTGTAAATCTAATTTTTCTATAGATGCATAAATATCTGCAGTCTAAATACAGATTAGAAACGAATTTTACTAATACAGAAAACACGCAACGTAATCAGCATGATCGCCGAATTCAATGATCTCGATGTAACAACACGTTGAGCGCGACAAGGGACATTTCTACGCGTGAAGCAGTAGTGTCGTTCTCCTCGTACTCGTAATGTAATGTCCTCGCGAGAACGTACCGGGAACTACATTATCCCCTGTTGCACGCCGGCTACATCCCCTGACCAATTGTCCCGGTTGTAAATTACCAGGGCCAGACCCGAATTCCGCGTGGGATTCCTCGTCGTCGCACTTACAAGCACGTGTGCGTGCTCTTGAACGCGTAAACATCTCGGCCCAATGCCAGCCTACGGATTATGCGCGTGAATTTCGAAGGTCGACACTCTCTACACAGACACGAATACGACGAGGATACAGGCGCTAGAAGCAATCGATGACAAGGAGCACGTCGATGCTTCAAATCTCTCTTGCACAAGTGGAACGACTTTTTTATCGATTTCTGTAATGTTATAAATTGAAGGGAATAACGAAGGATTTTTTAAATTCTGACTATATCACAAGGTATGATAAAAATGACAAAGAATGTTTCTTATTAGGTTCCTGAATTGTAATAATTGGCGATAAAGATCGGACCAAATACACCTACTATGAATAAACGAATATGTTTCACCCTCTGAGTATCAAAAACGAGTACTTATAGGTACAGGAACACGTATTAAATACTTTAGCTATTTCGCACATTTTCGAATATTTTTTGCATTCTATACATAATCGTACAGTTAAATTTTTCAAAAATGCATGGATATCTTACTAAACGGTACGCAACAACTACAAACCTGAATCTTTCACAGAGTACAAATTACCACCAACAATTACATCTCTAAGACATCTAACATTCCTTCATCAGAAAACCATTTGCTTTCTCGAAGAGAGCTCACTGCGTCGAGATACCGATCGACGGAATCTTCGCACGTTTGCTCGTTTACACGCTCCCTGCTGGTTGCCCTCCGCCTTCTTCCACTACCTTCTCTCTACACCTGGTATAATTCCCCATTTAACATCCGGTTCTCGTACTAACGATATATCGGCAATTGCGCTCAGTTCCCTTCGTTCCAACCAGCACGTCTTCTATTCCCATCTTCTCTTCTTCCTTCCTGTTAGTAGGATTTCCTACAAGCGTTAGACTCGTACGTTTGACGTATGCTTTCACCGCTTTCGACTAGATACGACGGCCATATGCAGATAAGATTTTCTACAAGCGTGAAGCAGTACAACTTTTGTATTTTTAATTAGCTCCTTTAAAATCACGGACTTTTAGAATTAACATTCTTCTGGATTCTTAATAATCAGGACATTCAGAAATTATTTTTATAGGACTCGAATTCTTAGCTCTAAGAAGCTTGAAATGTATGAAATATTAGTATCCACTAAGGAATAATATATAAGTTATTTTCGTGAAATTTCAAAACGTCTCATATACACATAAAATTAGTCAATGTTTTCTGATAACTAATTAAATATTTTGTGAACCACTGTTGGAAATTCGAGGATTAGGCCGGATGCGCGCCCATAGGCAGGAAGCGCATGCGTCGCAGGAAACGGTACGCATTGCGGTTGTAATATCGTGGCTCGGCCGTTTCACCGCTGCGAAGATATAGTTAAAGCCCTACTGTGGCTTCTGCATCTCTGTTTCTCTTTCTGTTAGTCTCCTCCCGATTCTCTCTAGCCGAACATATAACGACGCCACCTTTTGCCATCTTACCGAATTGGGACGAAGGAACGAGGGAATCTGGAGGAGGAAAATGTAGAAACGACCGGAGAACTTGGCAAGAGCTTTGTATTATATGGCGCTGGTATGTCGCGCGACTTGAAAACCGCGCCGAAGGATAGCGAACGCGTCCGAATCACTGACGATTATTGCCGAAAAATGCCGAAGTATGGGAAGTTGATGACTTGCGCGCAACTTACTGGATTATTCAAAATAATTCATAGCGTGTTTGACAGTCGCTATTAATTTCAGGTCATTGTTTCAAAAATGTATCGAAGATAGTATATGTGTAATTAATACATCTGTGTTTTAGCCCGTGTAGTTTCTAAAACGGGTACACATGTACTAACATATTCGTGGTTTCATGTGATTGTTGATGTATAACGGTTTCATTAAGCAGCATACTTTTGTATGTAAAATATCATGGAAAAGAGAAAATCGATTTTGATTCTAAATTTCAAGCAGCACATCGAATTTGAATTCAGTTGCATTCGACAAAATACTTGTCAGTATGTAATAATGCTTTGTGTTCCTTCGAACACCGACAAATGTAGCCGCGAAATTTGGCATATTGGATCATGCATGCAATCGGACGAAATAAACGCTACAAGATTAAAATAAACTTCTGCTTTTCAAAATATTCACATTCTAAATAAATATCATTTTTACAATATATTGAATTTTCTCTATTAAAAATCGAAGGGGCAATTTTTTTTTGTATATATGATAGCGAATGAAAAAATGTTTAGAAGATAGTCAATATTGAAAAATATCATATTTTTACCAAAAAAAAAAAAAAAAAAAATATCGAATATATATAGGATGAATTAATATGATATACCTATACGCCAGGGCGGATGACTGTTAAACTAAACTGATTTTCTGCACGAATTAAATTACCTGGAAAAGCTGAAAAGAAGAAAGCAATCCTACTCAAGATATACCGCTTTTTGTATTTGATTACACGAACGTACTCTTGCTCTAAAATACGAAGCAATTAACAAGGGTCGAAATCTCAACCGAGAAACTGGAATCGGAAAACAGAGGAAAGGGGTTGAACACGAACCCCCGGTTTCTTCGTTCGTTCACAAAACTTCCAGGCATCCCGTTAAACTCGCTCGATTTCTCCTGTGCACGCGCACTTACCGGCGCGATTATTGTTTCCGGCATGCCGGAACATATATCCGGTAGCACATTTCGCGCGGTATTAAGGCGCCTATATTCTCAGACAACAACAACTCTACTCTCCAAGGAGACAAAGTTGGATCGGTGTTCTATGTTACGGCTATGGGCTAACAACAACGCTCAAGGGAATCAGAAACGACACAGGCATTCAACAGCCTTGATGCAACTACACTAACTTTCAAGAGTACGTATCGCTCATTTGCTGCAACAATGAATTAAAAAATCACGATTTTAGGAGAAAGAAGATTTTAAAGTTTGAATGTTTCGTTATAATTTTGTACGAAAAATTGCACTAAAATGTAAAATTTGTATAATAATATAACTAATATTTGGTACTAATAATTTATATATCAATTTAACTAAGAAGGTAATAATTATTTATTATATTGTTAATTTATCATTAATTTGTACACTTTGGTTAAATTCACATATTATTATTACCACAAATAGATCAAAATGGTATTTCTGTACGGTAGTATACAAGCTTTCAATAAAGCTTCACATGGAATAGGACAACATAGCCTGTAGATTTCTTGCATTGATCTCACAGGGCTCTGATTAGGCCTACAATACTTTGCTCTCACGACAACGTCACATAATTTGCTTCCTACTTGATGCCACTTTAAGTATATCGCAGGAAACACGTTATATGCCTGCTTTAATTTTATTATTTTTATTATCGAAACATGTTATATAACTTTACTATATAACGTATGTTGCTATATGTACAGTGTACTTGCAGCTTAAGAAAAGAATAGAGAGGTTCGAAGGGGTTGAAGGGAGGAGAAGAGTTGCATAATCGCAGGATTTCGACGGTATCTTTCCCTCTTAATGTAGCTGCATTAATTAACCGCCGAAGCGAGACTTGCCGGGAATATTTCTCCGGTCGTTTCTTAAGAGGACCTTGGACGATCCAAAGGATACCCGGTGAATTTCCAAAGCGTAACGCTGAAAACATAAATTAGAGGCCTAAAACGCGAGAATAATTCCTCGTGCGATGGAGAAAGCACGCTAAGAGACTGCGCGATTGGAATATAAAGAAATATTGTTTTAAATTGTACGTTCCATCGAGTTATTGGAAATAAACGTAAAAAATCATAGTAAAGTACTTAATTAGAAACATATTTTTTAACAAAAATCAAAGCACACAGTATATGTATATACAAGTACGATGTACGTTTGCACGTATACGAAAGTTTCCATCGACGTGTTCCACATAGCAGAAGCCTTATAGAAATGTCTGTATTATTGAATCGTAACTTTTAATTTGAAGTTCTACACGGATCGAGAAAATACGCAAACGGAACCAATAACACGCCCTACTTCCTACATCTGATCTTACTTTGAAACTTTTGCAAACAAGTCCACGCAACTTTCCGGTGTATAGCATAAGAAATCGAAGCAAAGTACCTTGCAAGTTTCAATCGAATCATCATTAGACCTACGACTCCTCTTGTGATTTTTACAATTAGCTTTCATAAACTTTTGCGTGGTCACCTTGCACGAATGGAAAATCATGATCGGCCAATGATTTGCTCGATGATTTAAACAAATTATTTCATCTTATATGAAACCGAAAAGTGTCCTAATAGTTATGAACAATAGTAAATATATACGTACACCACAAAGCACAGATATAAATCTACGTCTCTTTATACTGACTACTATCTTGGAACGACGATTAGTTCGGTTTCCCTCCGGTCTGTAACTCGTTGTCGTGACGTTCTCCATGTCTCTCATTTTCACCGTCTGCGTTTCTTCCTTGATTTTTTCCGGGGGCAGGTCGAAGTCTGCGACGGCTCGTCCCATCATTCCCCCGGGTAAAGGCATTCTGGACCCTTACCTCTTACGGATCTTCACGTTGCAATAAATGGTTTCATTCTCAGCCTTGCGTCTCTCGATATAAAATCTCTCTCTCCCTTCTAACTCTTGTCGGAGAAAGAAAGAGAGAAAAAGTGGAGCAACGGCGTGCGACGATGAACGGATGGAATCAGAAAAATGCAGGCATCTCCGGGGAAATTAACGTAATGAGGTAGTTCGATTCTTCTTAGAAGCCAAGCTATATCCTCTTGCTCTCTCGTTCTCTCTCTCGATTCGTCGTTATTGGTTTCTTCGAATCGCTTACTTCCTTAATTCGTCTGGATCAGCCGCCAAGAATACCGGGTGTCTCGTTAAAGAGCGAGTTACTCTCTATCAAAAGAGCGTCCTACTAATTATACGAGCAAAGTGGACACTATTCCTCTCTCCGTTTTCGAATTTAGACGGACGAGATAATTAAAGGACTGCTTAGTCGGGCGATTTCGTCAGTCACTTTGCTTAACCAGGCAATCCTTAATTTGTAAGTTTAACTCTGAATTTCACCGTATCAGATAGCAATCAATACGTTTTATGGAAACTTTTGAATTTCAACTAATACGTGTTAAAGTTGAATTGGCTAATGTAAGCAAAATTTTTTTTCCTTTGATTTAATATCATTTCGTGACAATTAATTTTCTTCCGATAACATCTCTGTTGTAGCTTCGGTACTCGTATCTATTCTAAACGTTTCCTTATTATAACATTTGCTCCTTGAAACGAATATTAAATTATAGAAATATTTTTCTATAATTTAATCTGTTATATATGAAAAGACTCAAAAACGAAACACAAAAGCAAAAAGCAACGGTGGTGGCAGAAATTGGAAAAGACGGACGCAAAGAGTTACTGATTTGAAAAGGTTTCACGTTTCTTTCATTATGGTCCTGAATTACGGGAAGCTGGATAGGATACTGGTAATACAAAATCGAATAACGATGCGAGAATCTTGACTCTTGTAACAGCTATTCTGGCGTAATTGCTTGGACTCGAGAAGAGTTCCTCTGAAAAGAAATCTCCTTTCGTTAGTTGGCAAATAAGTTTCCGAGCGTTCAATGGTCGATCTCGTTTGCCTTGAACGTATGCCGAATCGAAGAAGGCAAACTTTCAATGGCCAATAAAAGGTGACTTTCATTTGTAATTCGTGCATCGATCAGAAGAAATTTTGTTGTCGACATTCACCACGGATTGATCCTCATTCCACCTTGTAAAAGTCCCAGTAACTAAATCTTTTCGTATCGTTTTCGTACAATTTATTCATCGAAAAAAAAAAAAAAAAACAGTCGATCGAATTAATTAACGAATGTTACGAGAACTTGCAACCAGAGTTTATAACTTTGAGAGTTACTCGATAGTGAAATATGTTTACTTTTGTGTGTCTGATCGTAATATTCGAGTTAATGATATATATGTCACGAAATAACAAGCTCTCGAAACTGTGACAAACACCATCACTTTTTCCCTCAACAACAATTCGTTCTCGATCGTTGCTTTTTGATATTGTTACAGAGTGTGATTCGAACCTTTTATTAGAAATATTAGCTAACGTACACATGATGCTGATGTTGCAATCATTGTGGTCGTCACAGTGTTAAAGGATTATTTCCACTTGGGGAGATTAAAAGAATCGATGTTTTAGTTGAAAGATTGCAATCCGGTATAATAGAAATAAATAAATATTTTTACAGCACATATATAACTTACTATATTCTAATTTTCTATACATAACAACTGAAGTGTTAATATTGGTCAAAGTAATCACCGTAAGAATTAATATTTAGGAGAAAGTCATCTGTTCAAAAATATCAATTTCTCTCTTACGAAGAAGAATCGTTTCAAAACATTTTCTTAAGAAGAATGGTAGTGGGAGAAGGAAAGGAAGAGAGGGAATTGTATAGTCGATTTGCGAGCCTTCGTTCGTTAAGGCAGTAAATTATTTTCCTAATTTGCGAGAATGCCTATGAGAAGATGAAGAGGAAGAGAGTGAGGAAAGACTCGAAGGGAAAAACTTACGAAGGGAGAGAAAGCCGTTGAACGACGGTGTGTTCCCTCGGTATTTCGTGGTAAGAGGGCCGATTATAACAAGTGCATTAAAACTCGCAAGTCCGGATCCGTCGTCGTCCTCGTCGTCAACTTTTAATAGAATCCTTCTCCCGCCTCTCCCGGACAATTGAACTGCAATGGCAGCTTAAGGAAAGGGCCACGTTACCGGGAGGAATGGATGGACTTTCTTAAACAACTATTCGAGTTAGATAAAGAAACATGAATATGAATCAAGACGAAATAAGGATGGATGATGGAAATCGAATATGAGGTAAATAAAACATTTTTCATTTTTAAAAGAATACAATTTTAAGTTCTGTGGAAATATAATTTTGGTACATTAGATGTAGACGTTAAATGTGTAAATAGAAATATAATTCTTCGTGTTGTATATGTATCTTCGTATACTTTGAGAGTCATTTCCACCAAACCTATGTAAGATACTTTATATTTGCTGGTATTTTGGAGACAAATAAAAGAATGTGGCACCTCAAGCCTTATAAGACCGGAAATTTTTAATTCCAGTAATAAAGTTTCCGCATTACGAACTCTCCATAACCTTGCGCCCGCTGATTCAGAAAGTAAGCCGTAACTTTACGGAATTGAAGCCATAAACTAAATCCTGCATTATACTCTACAAACTTTTATTATGGTGTATGATGTAACATGTAAAAATGATTTTCAAAATCACTTCTCGTTTCAAATTCCAAATTGTCCTTGAAATAATATTACTATAATATTGATAAAAAATATATAATATTGAAACACAAGATTAACGAGTTATTTAAACTACACGTACCAACTTTTACTTATTATTTTATCCAAATGAATTTTGACTTCCGATAAAACATACGCACATTGTAAAAAATAAAAACTAACGAAAAGAAATATCAACAACGACAGAGAGAAAAACAGAAAGAATTCCAATTTAGTTGGTTAAAATCTTCTAGAATTATCGCACGATGCTATAAACATCGAGGAAATAAATTCCTAAGCTGTACTCGTAACAACGTCCCTACGTAACCTAGCCTTCAAGCAACAACACGAAAACGAGAAAACGAAAAGCCAGATTAATAATACAGCCTTAGTATCATTAGCCGCGGTAATGGTGTGAACTTTTAATTAGTTGCGCAGTTTCATTCGGAAACACTTGCACGAGCAGCAAATCCATTGTGTTTTTATTCATGGCCCAAGAGATAGGCAACAGTCCTATCTTCTCCTCTCCACCGTGCTAACCAGAAAAGCCCCCAGGGTCAGAAACTTTAACTTTCTTCTATCCCTCCTGCCCTTTTCCTAAGAAGCCCTTAGAAAGAGGCGCTACGTATTTGTCCATTAACACTCTTAAACACAGAACGTTCATCGTTTCCTATTTTGTTCCTCCAATGGCATTACCTACGCGTGCGTCTGTACGCGACATTCAACCTGCTAATTCGTTAAAAAGTATACTCTATCGTATAAGCTAAATGTTTACGTTACAAATTACTCGAAAAGTTTACCATTGTATAAATTACATTACTGCATTATAAAAAGATTGAAAAATCTATATTGTAGTGATTAAATTGCATAATGGATTGCAATTTATATGCATAATTTATCCTTTTATGGACGCGCATAATGAAACAGAACTTAAATAGAGATTCGTTTTGCCTATTAAAAAATTGTTGCAGCATACGATTGTAAATATTCACAGTTGGAGATCGTGTCGTCGCGTCGCCTAAAATCGTCAAAATCAAGAATCACAGTCCTTTCCTAGATAATGGTCTATAGTCCTTAAAAGGATTCGGTTTGCTAATCCCTTCACAATCCGGCCATAAACCCAAACACTCTTTGCCTGAAACCATCGTGGTCCATCGAATGGAGCCGCGCGCACCGGTATAAAACGAGTTTGGATGGGTTTAATTACTCAGCTCTCGACCGGCGATGTAAATGATGGCCATTAAATCGCGGGGCTCGATGTTTACCTCGAAACCACGAAAGTGGAGAGCAATACGTTGGAGAAGAACAGTTCGCGTTCACCAGGCAGTGGAAGAGAGCCTCGATTTTTATCAGCAACGATACTCCCCAAACAATTTTCTATTCGCGAAATCAATATGAGCAACGATTCTCCGTTTGGATTTAAATCGAGTGGCCCTCTCTCTCCGTTAATTTGCTTAATGGGCAAGTACGCTGGAATACGCTGACGGGGAATGCTATTTATCACGATTTTAATTGCCCGCTTACGAACACACGCGAACCGTTTCACCTGTAATCCGTATAAATGCGAACCTAAGAGGTTCGAACGCTCTGCGAATTTTAGGATTGTGTTAGTTGCTGGCTCGTGGTCGATTGTTTCATTAAAATCCAGTTGTTATTATTATTATTAAATGATTTAGTAGCTTGATTAAATGAAAGTGGATGATATTGATGATCTACAATTAAATGTCCCTCGTTTGAACCTTTGTAATGGGATTCGCTTTAAGAGAAACTTCTAACTCGTACAAGTTTTTTTTTCAATTAAAATATTCTTAATTCTGCAAAATCACAGATCAATTCTTTCTTGTTATTTTATTACCAATTTTTATTACCGTGCTCGTTCCTCGTTTCAATGATGATAATCAATTCTAGACATTCTACATTTTTTAAACGGTTCAAAAAGTTCGAAATTCCCGATCGTTTACCGAAAGGTGGAAAGTAAAAAGAGAAAATCACAGAAGCAGCATGGACCGTATAATTCGCGAAGTTACAATTTTACGGGATATCTACGGGTCTGGAAACCCTCATATTATGCGTGTATCCACCATATATCAGTCTTACAGCACTCCTGATAACAATTTCATACGGGGATTACGGGGACGTTGGAGGTGGACGAGGGTGAGAAGAGACACACGCATGAGTGCACCACTCTAGCGAAAGCGAAAGGGATAATCCTCTGAATAATGCGCATGCTGTTACTGCAATATTAATCGGTTTCGAAAGGAAAACACCGAATGCTTTTGACTCCGGAGCTTTTATGCAAAGGAAGCGTCCACGTTGGCTACCCTCTTTCAAAACAAGCGAGACGTTCTCCACGTGTTTCGCGTCACGTGACTCGAGGAACGGATGGGACAGCTGAAAGTGTAAGTGAACGAGTAATCTTCCTGGGATCGATATACACTCACAGAATTCACAGCCTGATACAGTTAATACAAAATTCATTGGACTTTATTATAATATCTCAAATTTAAAGGATGTAAATATGCAGATTTCTGTGAGTGTACGTGCATTCCATTTAATGTTTTAATTAGATCAGATAATTAATAAATAATTTCGTCACTTAAAGATTTATGTTAATTTGGATAATAATGAATTCACCTTCACCTAATGTTTCATTGTTTGATTAATTGATCGACTAGTTAGACATATCGTATAGTTATGCATTTCTAAATATCTTAACTCATCTCTGTATTTCTTGTAACAACGGTTAAGTAAATCTCTATTCGAAAATATATAAAATAAATAAATTAAAATCTTCAGAAATTCAAATATTTACAACAAAAACACTATTCAAAGGTATAAAATGGCTACTAGCCTACTCATAGGAATAGAATCGAACGATAGAATAGTTGGTGTTACGGTGAACAAGGGTTCGCAAGGTTTTTCACGGTCGAGTCGCGGTGATCGAATTCGCAAGTCGCAGGAAATGACGGGAGCCCTTTATCCAGAGACCTGACTGGATGAACTCTGAAATGGTGGTGGATTACAATGTCACATGGGTCGGCACCGGTAGCCAAGGGGCGCCAAATATATTGTCTGTCGCATGCATCGCGTACGCGTACATACAGCCCTGAGGCTAGCGAGCGTAACGCTGACGCGACAGATTGGCTCGGATAAATTAATTTCATTTACCGGTGATTTAGGCGATCTGCGAATACCAGGGGATCCCCATTTGACATTCTACACGCACCCCCATGGCCGGCATCGCTACTCAGAGGAACGTGGCTTCCCCTTTGGATCTCGAGTGCATCTAGATACAATTTGTCTTCATACGTGCATCATTCGGACGATTTTTATTAATACTAGATCAAACAACTCCTAATGTCTAAAATTGTGTGATAAAATTGATTTAGGTATATATATTCACATATAATCATGTTTCGATCTGAAGAGAATTTGAAGCTATTAAAATTACTGAATCGTACAAAGCTGTTTTTCCTTTATTATACACGTAACGTTTGTTCGATTCTGCTATTTTGTTATTTCTAGCGTTCTAATACAAATGAAGGATATTTTTAGTGTATCTAGGTATAATTTAGCTGCGTTAATTTTCACAGATGTCAGAATATTTGCCTATTTTTACTAGAATGTAATTTAATTACGAAATTATGACTGAAAATTATTTAAAACATAGATTTCCCAAATCATATTCATGTTTCATATTGTATTAGAGAACCTTTAAATTCGGTACTTTGAGGTAATTAAAATTGCTGAATTAGAAACACCGCTCGTTTCCGCACATCATCGAGTACGAAAGGAAACAGTTTCGCTAGTGGTGATCCGCAACTTTCCAGCTGCACAACTCTGGTTTTAATACAATTACGGGAAAACCTAATACCCCACGGGAATGCTGTGTTTGTGTCAAAGATGGGTTTTCATCGTGATAGAAACAAAACCGTTGCGCCAAGAGCAAGGTATAATTAATTCTAAGTAGTACATCGTTAAGGCTTAAACAGAAAACCAAACGTGATATGTTACATTGGACAATAATCAGGTTAAAAAAGTACAGAATACTTGCACGACCAAATCAAAACTTTTCATTCGTGTATTATCGTATAGAAACGATAGATTAAAATACCAAGTTTTGTAGAGACGATATTCTATAAAAATCTTGAAAGATCTGTATTAATGATATTTTAATTAGAATTAGAGCAAATATTCAATATGCTGAAACGTTATTCTGTTTGAAAATTCTGTAATAAACAGCGATTTGGCTCACTGTAAAGAAAGTAAAAGGAAAGAAAGAAGTTAGACCATTAAGAACCAACTTTACGCTATCGCAATATTTTGTTTTCCACTTTTTTCAAGTAATTGAAAATTGTTGATCCCGTCTTTTAAAACTGTAATTATGAAAGTCCATGGAAATTCATAACATTATGACCATCTTCTTTTTTAAATAAAGAAAATATATCTTTAGTTCCTGATTTGTACAACGAACTTTTACAAAGTAAAATACTTGTATAATATTTGAATAGACTTATCGTCACTACTCTTTATACACTCTTCATATATTTCGAAAAGTTTAAGCGTTGAAAGGTTAATGAGTTAAATTGCACATATCGCACCTGTTATATTCAACATTCTCTAATTTCTCATACGCATCACGTAACATAATATCATTGCGTGCGGCTAAATAACACGCTAAACATGCTCAGTAAGGGAGAGTACATCAGTGAAATTCGTCGCGTGCCGCAACTTTCTTCCACAGCGATTATAAATCCCGTCGCGAGACAGTAGCAGGGACACGTATCTCTGAACATAATTTCCTGGAAACTTTTGGGAAAATCTTTTGATGCTAGGGCGGTGGAGCTTCTATTTCATTGTGCCAGTGCCTAATGTCGCGTCCTTTTCACGCCGGATGGTGCGGCTAAAAAACCTGGCGACCATTGCGTATCGCGAACACGTGCGGACCAGAGTTAATTTCCAGAGACGAATGTCACTTCTTAAACTCCCCTGTTTCCCAAAAAACTTTTTTAACTGTAATTGCGGCCCCTTCTTTTCGGACGCCGTATAATTTCAGACGGTTACTTGAAAATATCGCGACTACACGACGCAGTTTCCGCTTGCTGTTAAAATATATATCGCTCGAACTTACATCTGTTTTTTCTCGCTGTAGTTTTATCTTTTCTAGGCTTACTTTTATACAATATTCGAGAAACGATTATTTAAGTAACATACTATTTTGTTTGACTGCATGTTATTTTGTAATATAATAATATAAGAATTATGTTATGATTTGAATAAACAAATGACTTCCCTGTAGATTGTTTTATTATTTAATTATTAAATGAAATAATTTGTCATTTCCACAGAATCATTTGGAGAGATGTTCCCTGAAATATCTCAAATAATCGTATGGTAGAATGCCAATTTCTTTACGATGTTTCGCGCATAAATAAAACATTTCGACTATGTTGTTAATCAAAGTAGAATATTTAAAATTCAAGTTACTTGTCATTTTATTTGTAAAACTAGATTTATCTAAAATACAGAAAATTACATGAAAATAATTTACTTGATCGTAACGAAGATAAAATTCCTGAAATCAAAATAAGGTATCAATATGATACAATCAAATTAAAATAAAAAGAATACAAAAGTAGTTAAAAAGACACTTCGTCTTAAACTATTATTTGTTATTCTCTCTCTCTCTCTCTCCCTCTCTCTTCCTCTCTCTCCCTCTCTCTCCCTCCCTCCCTCTGTTTAGGTATCTTTGTTTTTACTCTGTTCCCGTTTTCCTGTTTTTTTTTTTTTTTTCGAGTGAAAAATTCATATCTTCTTGTTGGCGATGCAAGATCTCAAGGGAGTCCTTTGCTACTTTCGACCCACAAATTTTTCCTCCGTGTTGTACCGATTTTCTACACGCTGCTGGAACCTTCTAAGAACTAGACGCGTATACTATTTATAAAACGGGAGGATACAAAGTGTTTGAGCTTCTCTTACCCACCCTCTTACTAGCAACTTTCCACAATAATTTAAAAATATTAGTTGAAAGTTTTAGGAAAGTGAATTTTATCGGTTTTAATAAAAGACTCGTAATTAATAAAGAAATATATTGGTTACAAAAAAATTTGTAAAAGTATCAAAGAATATGAAAATTTCTATAAACCATAACAGTCTGACAAAATTGTTGGTTTTCTTTCAAAATACAGATTATCTAAACCTCAATAACCGTTTATCATTAAAAATCTAGAAATGTATACTCTTAAGAATATCCCTAAAAGTAAAAGGTCAATTATTCCAATAAAATACATATATTGTCCTAAAATAATCCTACTAAATCAAAATCTGAGTTCATCACAAATCTTTTATTCGTTTCATCGATTTTATCATCTAAAATAAACAATAGCAGAATCACGAGAATTATAACTAAACGAATTGCAACGACTTAAGTTTGGAAGCTCATTTTATTCCAATTTAGGGAATTTAAGCGGTGCGACCGACTGCTAAAGCGGTCGGTACCCCTAGCGTCGATCAGGTAGGCCAGAACGGTGTAACGTGAAATTGGTACTTTGAAATTTCATTAGTGAAGTCAGGTGGCGTCACAGATTCAATTAGCTTTTTATTGGATTTCGAACTGTGCGAACTGTCAAAGCGATAACCGCTTGCCTGCTACCATCACACTAACACTTACGTGCGTTGTATATACGAGTGTGTACGTATGCGTCAGACGAGACACCCTAAACGATCACCTTTTCATTTATCGGCTGCTCTTGTCCTATTAATAGTGAACGTCAGTTGGAAAAACAAAAATTAATGTTATCGATCCCTTTGATCACGTGAAAAAACTAAATTTTACTTAGAATTCTTTTTAGAACATATATCTGATTGTTACACTAAAAAAAAAAAAAAAAAAAAATACACTACATAATAAGAATACATTTCTTTTATACTAATAGCGTAGATAATTCAAAAAGATGTTGACAAGAAGCATTAGGATCTCACGATTGAAATGTTTTTAAATATATCCGGACATAAAATCCTAAATACCTTGAAACAAAGAATATACATATAACATAATACACTTTTATTATCACTGACAACACAATTTATACAATATAATGTAGGTACGTGTTAACATAATGATAAAAGTGTTAATGATGTTACATAATATTCGATTAAATTGTACGGAATATCCTACTGATGAAGCGTTATTCGAAGGAATGAAATAATATTTTCCATTGAATAGAAAGAGATCTAATCGCGACCAAGATCTGATTTATGTCGGATCATCCAATGTTTTACTTTCTTGCTTTCCGTCTTTGAAAGCCAGTTTGTCTAGACAGGAAACGAAAGCTCCATTTCTCGTTAAGTTACCATTGATAATGAGCAGGCTTCCCTAATTATTCACCGTTCTAACAGAATGGCTTACAAATAAAACTACTACCAGTAAATTCGCTTCTTTGCTGCACTTTTCTCTTTTTCTTTCTTTCTTTTGCTCGTTCAACGCACGATACCTTTTCATACAGCACTGAATCGTACTTATATAAGAAGCTTCGAAAGGTTCGAATTCACTTTTCAAATAAGAAATACTATACCTCGCATTCAAGAAGCTTCTAACAAGTACATACTTCATTTCATTTTAATATCATTTTGATTCCAAATTTGACTCGTGTGTCAATTTTATAATATAGTGATGATATTTTTATTTACGTTATTTAGTGATTTAATAATTCCATAATTACTTCATAATTATCTATAAATAACAAAGTACGACCGATCTCATAAATAATTCATGACATAAACTACACAAATAACTGACCAACGAATATAATTTATAGTATGGGAAAAAATTAGCCATTGCCAACTTTCAAAAAAGACAGTTTCCTAGAAATTGCCGCGTTTAGACAGAAAATATGTGGCGTGACGAAACTAGTCCATGGGTGACCCAGAAAGCGATAGAAAGTGAAAGTAAAAGAAAAAGATAGACAGAAGCGAAAGGAAGGGCGAATCGTTGATTTAATGCGGAATGAGTCCAATATTTTTCAATAAGGAAGTCCGAGACGCATTAATGGCACACGGCGTATATATATCATGACGATAATGACGCGCTTTGCAGCATCGCCGCCCCAAATGTTGGGGATGAGTTTCGCTGGTGGAACTTACTCACCAAGCCAAGCAAACCTTATAAATGCCATCGCAAAACCATAAACCTATAATGCATTACCCAAGCCAGCGGAGTTTTAGTTTTTGCCCCCATCTTCCCCTTTCGTTTTCACGGAATGCCATGTTATAACGTGAAATGTCGCCGATCGTGACCTTAACCCTGCTGGCGTTCTTTCCAGTTATTCTCGACGCAATTGCATTTTTCTAAAGTTCAAAAATACATTGGATTTAATAAAAATGCATTAGTAACGTAGGAGATTAGAAATATTAAATATTTTTGAACAACTGAAATATAAGATTACTCACAATCACTCAAATAATTACCTACAAACATCTTATAAACAAGCCTCACAATCAAGCAACAAGACCCAACGCAGCCATTATATAACTTTCTCTACCGGCGTATATATCAAAGGCGACAAACAATGAAAGTTTTCGCCAAAATGAATGTCTTTTTTCCGCTTAATCACGGCGATTCCTCGTTAAACTGTCTTCCTACTCGCAGTTGGTACGACCATAAATTAGTGAAGACACCTTACCCGTTTTAGAATGAGCCAAAAGAACAGATAAAGAGAAATCACACCAGTCGAAGAGTCTGTGGTTTCGGTCGGTTCGCGACAGGTATTTAAATAACAGCTTCGATAAATCACGTTGGTAACATGTAAATAGACAGACGATGCATCGCGCAAAAGTTACGTTGTATCAAGTACTGCAGTGATACACTCTCGTTCATAAGTATTAGAACAATTACAGGAATTTATTAAAGCCTTTAATCATCAGATTTGAAACTTATGCAAACACAGAAAAGACCATAGAATCTTAATCTAAATAAAGGGTTGCTACATTCAACATAACTCGTCCTTTTGCGACTCTTACAAATAATTTTGAAATATTTTTATAGAATGCAAAATCATGATCGGTTAATCGATTGCTTGATGATTAAAACGAATTATCGAATCTTATACGAAATCAAAAAGTATTCCGATACTTATGAACAAGAGCGTATACGCGATCACCATTCTACAAACGAGACACTAAATTTCACAGGTAAAAAGAATTCCCTGTTTTTATCTCGGACGAGATGGCGTTAAGCTTAATTTTCTTTTAGCGAGACGCGGCCGAGCGTACACTTTAAGTCTGTGTGCGCTCGAGGAAGAAATTTATCGGCAGAGTAAAGAACTTTCGAAGATTAGCCGGTACTGCCAGTAGGATTTATCTTTCGATTATGGATCGCGTTTTGGTGAGCGTTCTACTGTTTTGGTTGTTCCGCCATACTATTCTCCTTAAAATATTTGTCTACCATTTCGAAACTGAAGAACCTTCTTACGCAACTGAACAGATGCAACAAGATTTCCCTTTCTCTAGAAAATATGTTTAATATGAATTTTTGAACTTTTATTTCTGTTTATTTTAGTTCTTCCTAGTTAAAATTATGTTATAAAAATAAAGTTCTCTCTAATGATGCCTGTATTTAACCATCATGAGGATTTCCTAAATATTTGTATGTGCATAAGTATTACATATATGTATTGTGCATATTAGATTTTTTAAGAGAAACTAACCTGTACTGGAAACTTTACAAATTCGTTCATATTCGTCGCTTCGTTGATATTTTCATTGAAGAATGTATTCATTTCATTCAGCTTTGAGATTGTACTGTAAAGGAAAATTGTAATAATAGTTGTATTTAACCATTCTGAGAATTTCCTAAGTATATTTACATATTAGACTTCGAAAGAGAAAACTAACCTGTGTTGGAAACTGATTGATCGATATTCTTGTTAAAGAACATTTCTCTTGACAATAATTATTTGGAAAAGTATTAGTTTTACGAACGAATACACTTAACGGTACTAATAATTGCAATAAACCGAAAACTAGACGCGCACAAGATGCCACCATGTTGCAATTTTGCGCATATCGACTGCGCAGTGTAACATAAATCGATTATAGATCGATATCTAGTAGCGAGACGGGCGCGTCACTCGAATTTAATTCTATTCCTACATTATAATAATGTACAATGTAAAATCATATTTAACTAGTATATATTCATTTTTCAAATCTTCTATTGCATTAATGTATATCAAATGTTGTATAACTGTATAATAGTTTCTTTGAAATATCATATATATTTATCTTTTTATATTTTCGATTAATTCCTTATCCATACATAAAAATATTCGGGTGAAGCGAACGTAATGATGAGTTCGTGCAACCCAATCAGCGCCAATTTGTCCGCATCTTATGAGATTAAGCCTTGGGAGGAGAGCGTAGTGTCAACTGTTGGTATACAGAGGGATGACGACGGTATGCTTGCGAACCGTCGTAATCCGCAGTGTAAACAAATCCTCAGAATGTTCAATAAACGTCCAGTAAATACGATGGTGTACGCAACGTCGACTCATATGCTTAACCGACGCTTCGTTTCCACTTTATTTGATGGACCGTTACGTGACATAATCGCTGGTCAGCTTGATTATAACTTTGCCTAATTATCATCCATTTAAATCCTTCAGAAACGCACACAACCATTATGACTCGATTATTTCATAGACTATATCACCGCTTAATTGTCATTCCGATAAACTAGCGTTTATTAACAAACATGCTTATCATAAGTTGTCAAAGAATTTGGTACGACGTATTATGAATTAGGATATTAATCCTATACGTAGAAATGTCAAGATGACATAACCACTATTGGTCTAATATCCAAAATTTTAGGGCAATATATCGAATGTTAACGATTCATTATACATTTTTATCGCATTCAATTAACGTCATTTATCGAAAATTTCTTATACTTAATAATTAATTATACGATATTCCATATGCAGCAGAATACCTCGTCAAACTGATTTAAATATGGCAATGAATTTAACATTAGAATATTTCTTAATAAAAATTGAAAATTTTCATGATGTTTATAACAGTTTCTTTTTTAATTCACTGATATAGAAGAGATAAAAATCACTTTTCATCATTTTTCAATCAGATAAGAAAGGAAAGAAGAAATCCTTTGAAATGGACTTCTGGAAGATCCATACCTTAAGGCGGCCTTATCTTTCTTGTCTTTTAGATTTGGGACCTTATCGATGCCATGAAAGCCTTCGAGGAGATTTGCCGGAATCTTTTCCTGGACCGTAAGAAAAAAAATATTACTAATACCGACGTATGATCGAATCTCGAAAATGCCATCCAGTAATTTGCTTCCTGTAAAAGTTATCGATATTGCCCGAGATAGTTATCGACGGCTATAAGTATAAAACTTCACTTCGGGGCGCACCGTTTTCCAATAACTCGAGATCATTATCTTTATTCATGCGTAAAAGATAAAGAAGGATAAAATTTATTTTACCCTATTGGCATTTTGCTAACCCTCGTTTCGGCGAAGCCAAAAATTCAAAACTATTTAATTTTCTAAAAAAGATAACAAATATTCATTTGGTAAATATATACACCTTTTTGGTAAATAACAACATATTTGAAGATTTAAAGCACCCGATATTGTATATAATTTATAGTTTTATGGAGGCTTACTGTTTTCAAGAGGATTGATTGTGATTTTGAATTTTTAGAACGACATCTATACATATACGACATACAAGTAATCAGACAAATTATAAAATAAAAAGCCTTTAAAAATTAATCATGACAATCGTAAAATTTTAATCGAAACGATCATTTAACAAGTAGAATAAAAAAAATCTTGTTTCACGTAATCATGGTATCATTCTGTTCTATTCTACATGCTATCAGAACAGACAACTATTCCAAACACAAAACAGCTAATTTGGAAACTTCAAGAGCGACATCAGTTGACCGAAATTGGACAGGCATCCGATTAAACGACCTCATTGTTTCGAAACACGTGGTCCAAGGAAAGGTGGGCAGAAGAAGTGGTTTTGTGTGCTCTTTTCGTTAGATAGCGTTGCGAAGGTTCATGTTCAGTCATCCTACGTCCCGTATAACTGACATTTCATGAATTGGAAATGTAATTTTGCCACACGGTGGTGGCTCGCGGCGTCATAACTGTTCGCATGATAACGGGGCCTCGGAGTAAACGAGCACATAATTTCAGCTGCGAACGCGTTCGCGGCTTCTCACGACCAAAGGGCTGCCAAATAATACGTTCTGCCACGCACAAGGAGACTACCCATAATCGCGATACAGAGCAACCACGACAACAGCTACTACTTCTCCCTTTTTATCTAACGTTTCGTAACGAAGTAGACAAATGTACATCTTCCCCCTATACATTGTGTTTTTAATACTTTCGTGGTGAATATTATTCACGCCATTTCAGGAAGAATGTGAACGAAGTTATAAGAATTAATACAATTTTTAAATTAATGAACGGATGCTGATAATTTTTGATTGAATACTTTGTCAAAAAGAAATTTTGGCGTTTTATGGGGCTTATAGAGTTTTGTAAGAATTAATAGAAATATTTCTAATATAAAACATCGATTGCATTTCTTATCGTTGCACTTGTGTATTAATATGTTATTCTAACAACAAAAGAATCTCTCCCGTAATTTTTTAAATTTTAAGATTATAAAATTGGACAAAAGTTAAATATGAAACAAAACTTAAATTCCATTGTTTAAATTTATAGAATTTTGAAGACTATTTGTATAGGATTTTAGGAAATGACATAATTTTTTGAAAATTATATAAATTTATTGTGAGTCAAAGTAACTAGAGATACGTGAACATAATTTTGACTAAATAGGAGTACGTATAGGCAGGAAATGCAGAATATAAATAGCATAAGTTAGATACATTAATCCAAACATTAATGAATGCTGATGTGAAAATTAATACCAGTATCAAATATATACTCTGATATCAATTAATCTTTAACGATAATAATAATAATATGGCTTATAACAGTAATTCTAATAAATGAGAAACATATTGAATATTAATAAACATTATTGATTGAAACAGGTTTTCAATACTATCGGTTTATTATTATTCATTAATATTTGCTCATAATCATTAAATCAAACGGTAAAATTCTATGTTATAAATGCATGGTTAATTATTTCCTCCGACTAAAATTCTGTATCAAATAGTTCAACTAAAATTGAAAAAATGTTTCTAAGAAATTTGTCTTAATAAAAGATTCAATATTCCATTTAATTTCCTTTAACATCCAATCAGAAACATAATTCAGCATTTCACTAGATTATACCATTCTTAAAACATCGACTGTTTCTAATTCTTATAATCATATAAAATGCATAGAGGAATAACAATTGCAAGTATATTTCTTTTATTTTCCTTGAAGTTTAAGTTATCTCCTGATGGTAAATAAATTTATGATAATATGATTTCTGTTTTGAGATGATGAATTACATATTGAATCACGTATCTAGGTAATATGAAATTGATAACTTCATAAAAAGTGAAGTTGATCAATTTGCCTTCAGAGGGGCTCAACTTACAAATTCCGTTATATTATTAATGAGATGCAAAGAACTTTTAAAGTCCTTTCTCGCGACATCATTTAATTCGAGGCCATCGAAAGTTCAACTAATCCTCGGTAAGTGTACATATGAAACAAGGATCTCTAGTTAAATCAGCGTAATGCCAAACGCGCCTAGTTTAATCTCTTATTTGCTTTTCATCCGATTTCGTCTGGACTCGTCCATCTTATCTAGACTACCCTCTCTCCAACTTCCATTTGGTCCAATTTCGTGAACGCGCGCCACTTAAATAAATCATACAAATACGACTACGTTCGCGTTCTTTCACGCGACCGTGGCCAATGCCGCGTCTCGTTTCATGCATTCGCCGTTTTAATCTAATCTGGAGGCGCGTGTAAGAATATATTAAAGAAAAACTTTGCGCAGTGCTGCGACGTGCTTCTGAAAATTATACCGTCTCGAGTAGAACACACCCCTACCGAGGACGGCCAAGAGACACGTGGGAAAAGAAAGAAGCAAAAGAAGAAGGCGGATGAAAAAGAGGGGAAAACTAAGAAGGGATAGAGTAAAAGAAGCCAAAGTGGTTTCCACATCCAGCGAATATACCTTCTACGCCTATATCGTGGCTTTAGTTACCAACCTGGCCAACTCCGACCAACCAACTATCCAGACCCATACATTTATTTACATGTAATTACGTTACACCCTCGTCTTGTCGACTCGCTCGGAAACTAATAAACTAATAAACTTTCCCCGTAATTTATTTATGACGACGTCTCGAGCGACACTGCTGGAAAAGGATACATTAAGAAATTAATATGATGAATGTGGATTTTAGAGATTGATGGAATTTTATAAAGGAAATATGAAATCCATGTGAACTTCTTCTCGAACTTTCAAGTCTTTTATTAAATATTAAATGGATAATTGGTAACGAAAATTATATTTTGTAATATATCAGATATACAATATTATTTATTGCATGAGAAGATTTATTAGGTTACTGTGCGTAAAGTTTTATTCTTATAGCAAGATAAAATCCGTGGATATGACGAAAAAAGCTTGCACTTTAAACTAAAGGCACTTTACATTCCATATTACAGTCAAACGTTTTATTACACCGCAAAATTAGTAAAATTCGATACCTATATGAAACTCTTATGTAGAGAATCTTTAGAATCTTAAAAACCGGCTGAATAGCGTGAACATCTTTACGTACACGTTAATCGTGAAGATTTCAAGGCCACGGAGCCGTGACAACTGACGACGAAAAGTTTTTCGCGAAGGTTGGCTTTCGATGGTGAAGTCAGAGGGCGAGGCATCCCTGGCAGGTTCGCGGGCCGGAGCTCGAAACCTTCAGTATTCAGCACACTCGATCACACAACAGTTATCAAAGGAACTCATTTGAGCGGTTGAATGGGCAGAAAGGAAGTCAATCTCGGTGCGCGGAGATAAGGCAGCCGTTTTCCCCCGGTCTCGCCAGACCCACGTAGTCGCGCTTACTAACGTCTACTACCCAGACCTTTGGAGTCTGCTTGCATGGCTGTTCGTGTGTTAGGCGCCTTACACGCCTTCGCCTTATCCCTACCTTCTATACGTGTATAGTCATCATCTGGACTTCTTGTATTCGCATGTCAATACTTTTCCTTTCTTATCCCTTCGCAGACGTTACGAGCAAAAATCTGATCTGCCTGCGTGAACTTTCTTTTTTTCCTAGGTTTTATGCGATTTATGGAATTTTTGTATGGTACGATCGTATTTGGTCGATTATGTGTATTTGAGATCGAATTTTACATATTTGGAATATAATATATAAATAAAGGATTAATTTAAAATGAATATTAGTTTAAAATAAATAAATAATAATATTATATACACGTGTGGAATTTTATGAATACGAATTTGATGTGAGAATTAATAGGGATAATTGTAAGAAGTATACGCTAAAGTAATAATCATTTCTACTTAATCTAATTGTAAATTTTATTCAGATGTAATGAAAATGTTGACCTTGTACAAAAACGATTTGTATCTGAAATCTATTTTATCCTTACTTGGAAATTAATAATAATTTGGGATTAATGTCGATCAAAAATTGAATATTAGATTTAATATCAACTTTTTGAATGTCAATAAATTATAAATCATAATTTTTAAGTTATATTACATCGTTTTATCAATAATATGTCTATTACGATTTGTACAGGGTGTTAAAAAATAGTTTTATCGACTCGAAATTACTCATTAGGTTGATTTGTTTGATCATACGCCATCATTTGTTCGTCGAAAAATCATAGTAAGTCCTGTACATTTTAAATTCCGCCGTATAATAATTCAACTACGTGACTACTGCGTCGACAAAAGGATTTATTCCCTGTAATAAACTCTGTCAGTAAATCCCACGTTGTGGACAGTAGTCATGGTGCATGATATTTCAGACTAGAATGGTTAAAGTTGCGAAGTCCGGAAATACGATTTAATTATCATTACTATAAAAATGACATCGAATTCGAAATACCGCGTGTAATTAAAATCGCGTCATTTTCAACCATATTCTCCAACCCTATATTATAAAAAATTGTTTCTTTCGTCGTTAATGGACTAAAGTATCAAAACTTGATTTTCTTAATAAAATTGTTGTACAACATTTCTCATTCTTTTTTCTTCACAGAAATTACAATAATAATTTTAAATCAACCATTACATTTCAATCAAACCACTTCATTATACATCCAACATCACCAAAAACACGTGCACTGTATTCTTAAATTTACCTGTAATCCAATCCCCACTTTTACTTCGCCGTAATTCCCTTCAAATACTCTCGCACTCAGTTATAGAAATACAAGCAGGAACGTTCTATCGGATCTGGCTGGTTGTCTAGGCGCCAAGTGGGTAATTGGTACGTTTCCAAGAACACGTTGTTGTACCGGGATAATACTTTTTTCATGGACGGTACCGAATACGCGAAACGTTGTCTCCGTACGGAAGGTTGCACCCTTTCCAGTCCTTAGAAGCTCTTAATTAATGGTGCTGGCATGCCAACGGAGGTCTTCCAGCTAGCAAGCCAGTGTAAGGAGGGTTTATGCTACAGACTTGTAATCTCATGATGCCGTAACTTATTCTAAATGCACTAGTGGGACCTGCGAGATATCCTTGGTGTTGTCTAGGAAGCGAAGTTTCGACCTTCTACGGGGTGTTCGTTCCTTTACGTTGGTAGTACCCGTTACCGGTTGATGGTTAAACACACCTGACATTCCGGTGGTACGGCGGAATGCTGTCGGACAGCTGTCTTATGCACTCCATTAACAATGAAACTTGCCAGCTAATTAAAGGAAACGCGTCGTTCACGTGATCCGCGACCTCGACAAAAGGCAATAACAAGCAGAATGTTTTAGTGATACAGTAATATATGTAAACTCTCGTTCATATACATTAAGATACTAATTGTTTGAAATGACTAGGAAATTGTTGGAAGCCTTAAAAGAATTAGTATTCGATTTGATACTTGTGTGAGATACAGTGACTACAAAAAGCACTTGTATATAGATACGTAGCTTCATTTTGCAGTGAAGACATTTTTTATTAGGTTCTATTTTTTATTGTCATCGTCAGAATTTTGTAGTCATATGAAAAGACTACTAAATAATTTAATGTAAATACTTGGATTCAATTAATTAGTATATGGAAATGCTAAATAAACACGCAATAAAACAGCAAGAATAACCATTAAAATTAATTGTCTTTAAATACAATAACAGATTTTTCTAGTTCAGACATTTTTAGAAGCCTGTTACCAATCCTGGAATGGGAAAGCGAAGAAAGTTTCGTTATACTGAGGATTCAGTTCGTAAACTGAACAAGTTTTCAACTGACGATACCCTATGACCAAACTACTGTCTAGGGTGTCCTTCTCAAGGGTTGTTTTGGAATTATGATTCCATGATACTTGTCAGAATTCATATATGTATGTCGAAAGCATGCAATGACTGTTTATTCTATATAATTCACAAAACTAATCGATCTTCTTAAAAATGATAAATTGCAAAAATAAAAAATATATGGAAATTTTGAACGAACTATATCAAACATTTTTTGCCTCGCATTACGTTCGATCATAGTAAATGATATTTTTAATATTCGGTAATATTTTCATTCGTTTATCGACAAATTTTCATCAATTTTAATTTGAAGAAATTTTGGGATTCAATAAAAATCAGGCGTAAATTAATGTGTTTCTCTCATCAAACATAATTTAAAGCGAATAACAGGGTCGTACAATTATCCAATATGCAACATTCTCAAATATCCAATTTCTAATATCGGAAATCTGCACTTAGATAAATTTCCATTGCCTACTTCATGACAACTTTGAACCCCATCGAACCTTCTCGCCTCTCGCATTAAAGGTAATCCATCTTACACCGCATATTCCATGACATTCGTTTCAATGTCCCAGGAGTGAAAGAGACGAAAGAGAAACTGGAACAGCGTTTGCGCCGAAATAATCTCGCTTTATCTAACTGCGGACTTAATAACAGCGTTGTCAGGTGATAAATCAAACGATAGAAGAAGAAGGGACGGAAGAGGAGAATGGCATCCGTACAAATGTATATTTTAACCAGGTAGCAGGCACAATAAGGAGGGAAAGAAGGGTTCCTTCTGGAGAAAGGGAAGACGGTTGGCAATCTACAGCCTTGTGGGGCCAAGGGGTAAATTCATGGTATCCCAGCGATTATCACCCCTCGACCTCTTCGTTACTCGCTATGACCCTTGGGCTCGCGTGACCTTCCAAGAATCTTTGCCAGCCTGTCCTCGAGGGTGAAACTGTCTTGCAACATTGCATGTGTGTATATAGTCGCTACCTATTTGACGTTCCGATGATAATCATAGCGGGAGATAAAGGACATATGTATGTATGGATAATATTCTCTTAATTAAAATTTATAGAATATTTCTTTAATCCTTAAATGCGTAATTTCATTTGGCAAGGGTATTAACCTACGGTAGTTAAAAAATGTATTTGTCTATTATTGTATTTATTATAACATTTACAAATTAATTAATCAGATCCAAGTATATTAAATTTCACATCATTTACTAATACCTTCACACGACTACAAAAAATTGATACTCTTAAATCTAATCAAATATCTAGATTCTAGAATCTATCTACGTATTAAGTATCGTAATCCAGTACTATAATTCAGTATTAGTTGATAAAATTCTATGATTTATACGTTTCATTCAAACTCGTTTTTTCCTAAAATCGTGACCTTTAGTTGCGTCACTGTTGCAGCAAATGAATCATATAAAAATCGAATCTTCTTCGATGATTTCATAGTTATAAAACGTAATAAACGATTCTACAAATATAATTGAACCTAATATTGGAATTCTCTATAGCCATAAAGATCCTATTTATTCCGTCTTGCAACCATGCAGTATCAACTTGGTGATAATGTTTACCGAAGCATAAATACTGTCGGCATTTGGAACGCGTGTTCGCGATCCTTCCGCTTAGTTCCAACGACTAACGTCTTCCTTCGATCGTGTACTCGCATACGGCATATCCGGAACGCGCGTGCAGCAACGCGGCAAAAGCACGCAATGCCTTCGATCCATTCGTATCATGGAGTGATGCATCAAGCAAAAAGCGGCTGCTTTTCCTTTCCTTCGCATTCCTTTCTTTCCTTTTCTTTGTCTGCTTCCAATACTTGTCTCCATCCCAACAGCACGCGACAAAACATCACGATGGTTCGATGTAGGATTTCATTTCTCGTAGCTGGTGTTTCGCAAGCCACTCGAGCACAGGCACTCGAAACACGCAGGGGTTCGGAAAATGTGTATGGAAAACGCATATGGTCGTGGATCTTGCGAAAGTGCTTTGTCTTCGTTGAAACTAGGAGGACGATAGAACGGTGCGTTTATGAGACGCACGTGAAACACACGAGCAAACGTTAATTGCGAACGGGGGAAACGCGACATGCCGGTGATTAATCGCTTGGTGGAGCAGCATGCCGGCTAGAGTGACTTATTGGCGATACAATTTTGATATTTAATGGACAGTCGAGGTTTCCTGAACCTTCCCACTTAATAGGAAATTTTCAATTAATAATTTGTGATGTTATTTAGTTTAAGATATATTAGATTATGCATAAGATCTACGTCCGTCTTGTACATAAGAGCTATCATTTTGTTCTAATCTATACTCACATTGAAGGCATACGATAAATAAACACAATTCTGATTACATGATTTGTTTGATGAAGTTAAAAATTATAGCCCTAGAACCTTAAGCACGCGGTTTTGTACGGGCTTCTAATACTGAATTCTATCCTGAATCGCTTCATACACAGACACCTTAATCTATATTCAATTCACCATATATCTTATCAGCAACCCCATAAACTATTTCAATTTCCAAGGTACCTCTCGTCTCAGCCTTCAAATGTTAATATTCTGTTGACAGGCCGGAACCAGACGTACATAGAAACGCACAATACACGTCGTCGCTCGCGTGCACGCACGTCGTTAAAGAAGTCCAGGTCCGCCAGCGTCTCGGTGGTAAGAAATTGCAGGAGAAATTCGTGCGACGCTGTTGGAGCTCTCGCGATTTCTGGCCTCGCGGCTTCGCTTGAGTGACAAGCTTCATTTCCGTGTCGGGAGTCGGGCGCGTTTCTCGCGTTAACGGTCGTCGCTCGATTCGATGGAAATTACTTAGTTCCCCTGTGGGCGACCGATCGACATCGGGACTATTTACAATCTCGAATCGAAAGCCACACGGCCTTCGGGAATAGGTATGCGATATAAGTTTGTTACGACCTCCGAAAGTCCGTTTCCGGCCTGCCATTCGCCAACCGGGCGAGTAATGCACTTTGTATTCAATGAACCAACCTTCCACCCCTTCCAACCACCCCTCGTATCGTCGCTTGGTCTTTTGAGATCAGAGAGCCTCGTGATTAATATTTTTTAGAGCGTAACTTTGTCATGGATAGACTGGTTTTCCTGGAAATTAATGTTTTTACGAATTGATATAAAGGAGCTTCTTTCACCTACTAAATGTTAGAACAAGTATTACACCTTGGACATTTTGTGTATTATTGTATTATTGTGTATACTCTGTTCGTTTTTACACTTTCATATTTCTCCATATTATTGTCGAACTTATTTCTCACAATTTCCAAAATTACGCTCAAGATCTTATCATCTATCTTTAAAATATCCACCGTATATTAAAAGAAGAAAACAAAGATACAAGTCAATGCCTTCGTCCTCTACTCAACCACTTCCGATCGCACAAAAATTTTGATGTATACCATCAAAGACCACCGACAATTCCACCCTATATACTAACCCCTCATTCTCAACAACCATCAACCAACAGCAAATCAGAATCCGGGAGTAGCGAACAAACGGCCGGAACAAACCCGAAGAATTAGTAGTTATTAGGCCTTTCTATCCGAAGCCTGAGGGCCAGAAAAAGGATAGCGAGGGGAGGAGGGCTAGCATCGTCGCGGTGGCTCACTTTGTCTTCCGTCTTTCGTGGCGATGGTGTGCGGACCGGATGATATAGCGCGTGAAATTTGTCGCCATTGTGCTACGGCAGAACTACGCGAGGGTAATGCGGCGGTGGCGCTAACTAGCCCTTGTTATAACGGCGTTCGTTCGTTGTTCGTCGTTGGTCGTTCACCATTTCTGTCCTCTTCCTCTCGTGGTAGCGCGCTGTTTCATTTTGACGTGGGCCAGCAGCAGCACCAGCAGCAGCAGCCGGTCGCCCGGTGCCGAGTCGTCGAAACTATAACAGCTCTAAATGCCCTACGCTCCATGGATTTCGCCGAAATCCGGTAATTACCTCCATTCTCGTGAAGTGAGGAAGAGACAGGGCGAGTCGGAATTACTCGAGATCGACGAAGCTTTTGCTCGGCCGCGGTCCGAATTTCACTGAACGAGCAATTTTCTATCGCGTAGCATCCACGCCGGACAAATGTGAGCCCCGCGTACACGCACCGCCTATACAGGGTGTCTTTGCAATGCCGATTCAAGCAGTTGGTGTCATTTAAATATTTTCAAACGTACACCGAATCGTGCATCGTTCGATGTTTGAACTTTTCTGACGAAATTTATTTCATTTTTCATCGTTGGGTGAAATATACGAGTTACTAAAAGAGAAGTTGGAAATGTACTAGAATAAAATTTATTCATACGACTTCGTTTCCGAAAAACTCGAGTTTGAAAATTTCTCTTTGTTATATTCTTTTGATTGTAAATAAAATTCAATCACGGTTACAGGGACACCCTGTATTTTCTACCCTTCTGCCTCCTATCCGTGTGCTTTCTCTCTTCTTTCTTTCCATTCTTTCCCTCTGTTCTCTTTTTTCTTCCTCTCTGCGTGGGTTCTTTTTGTTCGTCGCTCATTCGTTTTGTATGAATGTGTGTGTAGATTACGTAGGTGTGCGCGGGTCCGGAAGTGCGTTTACACTGCTGAGTATATCGTTGCTGCGATTCGATGGAACATTCGATGTGCTCCTTTATAACTGGATACTTTTTTTTAATGACTCTTTTTGGATAGGTTTTTGTAATAGTGATTGATGATTTTATTGAAAGGATTATACGATTTCAAGTTAGGATAGTTTAGGTTCTACGGAAAGTCAAAATAAAAGTATTGTGAGAATTTTTTAATTTGCTTTAATAGAAAGATCGTGGTGTTGTTTTATTATGTTAGAAATAGCTTTGGTTTATTCATTGTACTTTTGTAGCGGCACATGAGTTAATGGAAGACTTGAATCGGGAGAGACTCGTAGTATTATGCCTTGGAATACCAACGTTGTTCTGGTTTGCTAGGTTCAAAGGTAGACGAACTCCGGACAAAATATTATCGCCCTTATTTGTAATCGTCAACTGGAGTTACATTTGAACTTTTTATAATAACACCGGTCGATACAAATAGACAAACGTGCTCTCTAGGACAGTCATTATAACGAGTCAGTTAGTCGAATAGCGAGCGTATAGTTGAACAGCAGCATTGAACGAGTGACTATTACGACCGGCATGCACTATCTCTGTACTTGTACTTACAGTGATTTTAATATACACTGACTATTACAATTTTATCACTCGTCTCTTTATTAATAAACCAACCGACACGTTTAATAATAAATCACCTCACTTTAATATTAATTACAAATAATGCAACAAAGTTGTAAAATGGATAGTGACAAGATATAAATCGAATTATCGGCTGCAAACTACTAGTAAAAAGGAAATGCAATTTTTTATATCTGAATCTTCTTCTAGAAAATAGAAAATTCTATATCTTTTTTCACGGGATGATTTCGCCTCCTAAAATAGCACCAAAGCATGAACAAGAAATAAGTTTATTTTATGATCAATTTACTCTATTTGCATACAAGGTTTCATAATTTTTCGAATTTCCCGACTCCCTAACCTTTTTTAAAACGGCGGTACAAGATTTCATATTAAATAACCCGTATCATCTATCAGTCCCTGTGTCTCTGCAGATGTTACCGAGAAGTATTATTCTCCGTTTTTGATATTCAGCCTTGCGCAATTCTTATGTTCTATCCCATACCCCTGTCATACAGCGTTCCATAAAAAAAGCTATATAATATTTTGAAACTCGCTGCACTGCGTAAACGCAAAAGTGCGAATACTTAAAATCTCGAATTGTAACTTTATCGCTGTTGGCCTACTTCATTAAAAAGGAACGCAAATTCTTAAAATGTCAGATTGTAATTACTACAAAAATGATCGACATGATATTACAGAAAAATAAATATGTTTCTCAATTTTTAACCGCTAAAACGAAACAAAAGAGAAAAGAAAATTCTTTGTTCTAATATAATTCTTACGCATGTAAGAAAAATAGGAATTAATAATGCAGTAATTTCTATGAAAATTGTCTAAATTAATGTTCAGAGAGAGTACAAAATTTCTCCGATTATTATCAGCCCCTAAAAATAAACGAAAATACGTAAGAAAATCAGGAGCTAAAAAATGCAGTAAAATCGCAAAGAATCTGGTTATTATTGGTACAGTGGGTTGGTGGTGGCTGTGGTCTTTGTCCACAGAAGGCATGCCACGAGTAAATCGGTTTCTTTGAGCAATAGGAATTCAGCATACGTCTTCCTTTCCACTACGCGTGGAATCTCAAGTACAGTGGACAGTTGTTCCAGGGAAAGAAATTCAAGTTTCCTTGGCCTTTGTGAAACTTTAACTCGCTCGAGACGAAGTCCTCAAATGAATCAGAAGCGAGTCGGTCGGCCCGACTTCTTCGAAAGCAAAAGAGAATACCTTGCAGGCGTTTTGCTAACCACAAATAAAAAAGGGAACGCAAAAAACGCGGAGAAAGATTCAGGCTCGATTCCATTAAAAAATTCATACGAACCAGCTGTGCTTTACAGGTGAGTTTTTAAAGCGCACCATTAACGCGTAAAGTACAATTTTATGGTAAGTGGCTGGCTTTTGACAACCTCCGTTACGACACCTTTTTACGCTTCTCTTTCCCTACATGTTTGCTTTGGACAAAGTAATCTCGTGACATCGATGATAATGTGCGATCAACGGAGTAGCAAGTTTCGTGTTCGTACGATTTTAATGCTCGCGGCCCGGTAAAATTTTCAATTGCCAAACTTACCCATTAGTAAATTTTCGAATTTATGAATTTTTCAATCACTACATTTTGTCATTTCTAATCTTCGCAAGTAATAAATTTTGCAATTACAAAAGTTTTCGATTACTAAATTTCCGAATATTTCTAATCAACTCCAAATCAATGCAACAAATGTTCCGAAACGCCACATCTCAATCCAAACTAAGATTCTCAAATCGCTGCAAACATCAATCAGTTAAAGAAATACCTCCTTCGCATTCTTCAACATACACTACTCTCCATTACACACAGCTACGATCAACTTGCTTCTCAAATCGACCAAGCCAAATAGTACTAAACCAAATTATATCGGGTTAAAGGAAGCACTGCGCATCGAAAATAGAACAGGATTCACGGAAACGGCGTGAAAGGTAGAAGAGCGGAAGCACCATATTGCGTTGCAGTATGGCGAAAAAGCGGGATTTAATGCAGCAGATATTGTAGAACGCGAGGAAGGACAATAAGATGTCGACAAAAAGAGAAGAACCAACGCGCCCCCGTGTTACGTGAACCAGCTTCCTCAAGTCCTGAAAGAACAGTATGGTGACAGGACAATTTGTGCGCATAAATCACCAGCCTGTTTCTTTATATCGTTTAATATGAATCTACCGGTGGCTGTCCCGTTTCGTAACGTACGAGGCGTCGAGAACAACGGTTGTACCGAGATTGATTGCGAACTGCGCGACTTCGCTCGACGCCGATCCTCGTGACCAATTTCAGAGATCATCCCTTCGCGAACATTCGTTCGATCCCTCTGTACCGCTTGAAATTGGGTTGTGCAAGAGTTTCAATCTTTTAGGATAGAATTTTTTCTTTGTTTCACACTGGGATGTAGGGCGCGAAATGTCTATGGCTGTTTTGTCGATAGGAATAATATCTTAATAGAACATTTTAAGAGAAAGTATCGTTTCATTGGAAAGAAAAAACTGAAACTCTTTGGAAGCAAATTAATAGAAGATCTGATAAAAATTCATACAGTAATGTTATCTTATCGTAATATTGAAATAGAAAAGAAAAATTTATATTAGAACGAGAAAGCATAAAAATAAAATCTCCATGTACATAAACCTTAATTCATGTTAATTGTAAAAATAAAAATATTGGGCAAGCGATCCTTGTTAAGTTGGATGTATTTTTCTAACACAGTGAATAAGCAACTGTTATATACTAGTAAACGATATCGAAAAATTCAAGCTATAAAAATACGATATTTTTTATTACGTTGAAATATCACCACAGGAAAGATGACCATGTGTTTGAACGTTTCCAGTGAATGTAATTTTAAACATATAGCAAATAACGATATAGTAGAATAAACTTTATAAACTACTTCATAGAATGTATATCGAACTTGATATTTAACCTGTTGCTGCATATAACGCAACAATCTGGATTATAATTCATATATTATGACGAAGAAAAGTTCATACTTTAAACGAAAATAATACCTATATATACATATTTCCATCGCTTTCACTACGTTGCAATATAAAAGCAATTAAGTAGCTCTAATTATTGCAAGCTTTATAAAGAAAGTATCTATAAATCATAAATTTGATGTATTTTTCAAACCTTAGACAACTTGAAGATAATAAAAATTACTATTAAAAATACCAAATTTCTTCATTTTTCAATTATTAAATTTTCCAACTATTAAACTTATCAATCACTAAATTTTCCGACTATTAAATTTTCCAACTGCTGTTTTACTTTCTAATAAAAAAAAATATCTAATTTGAGTAAAAACAAAAATGGATAACGCGATAAAATAAAATCACGATAATAAATCGTAGATAACACGAGATAAGAAAGCCGAAGGTTTAAAGAGAACGATAAACGTCGTTTCACGACAAACTCGTAAAGCGAAAAGCTCCGGGGAGAATCAAATATTTTCGACAGGTTACGTCACGAATGGGGACTTTGCGATAAGGGAAAGCGCACTAGCGAACCAAGCTGATTCGGCTCACGTTTACATTTATCCTTTTTGCGAAATGAGTGATAATTCGTGGAAATCGAATTACTGGGCTAGCCTGGCGTGAAAAGCGGCGAAGTTAGCCGCAATGGACGGGCAGAGCGGCGCGGCAACGCGTTTTCGAAATTCGATTATGACGTAGTGCACGTGCACGAAGAAGCCCCGGCATCGTGCCGTACATAACTGATACGAATCGTAAGAGCGCGCGTTTCGACCGGAAAAATAGTCAAAGAGCAACGGAGATCGGGCATTCTGCTTTGTTCACAACGCAAACTTATTCTGTTTGAAAAGTAGCAAATCTTCGATTTAAGTAGAGATTTGTTTAATTATAGATGAGATTTAAAAAATTCTAAAACAGGCGATTTTTGTATTTTGAAATAACAATTTTATATCTGGATTATTCAAATAGAATTTTGAATGCAAATTTTACGTATTAGAAATTATCTGATTACCTTAGAAATCGTAATTTATAAATGTAATATTGTAAATTATAAAAGAGAAGTCTGTAATATTAATTACATAGTAAATTACTGCACAAGAGAATCCACGAGTTAGAATTGCTACAAATTAACAAAATTTCTGACTGAATAGTCATATCAGTTCTCATACTTATATTTCTTTCGATCACGCCATATTAATCATATGGATTTTATGACGATTCTCGATCGGCAAGTTATATAGTCGAACCAATAAACCGAAAGAAGAAGCACATAGATCGATAGAGTATCGTTAACCCTCGGTAAAATAAATTGCTATACGTTTTAAAGCTGTCCGGGACAGTTACTCCCTTACGATCACCACAAGCTAGAACCGATTCAAACTCAGAAAAATATTCACTTTGCAAGATTGACCATTCGTTTAAGCCGCCATAAAACGCATATGCTCGCTCTAGAATGCGCGTGAATGCACGCAACCTCCTCTATATCGGATGCAAACTCTGAAAAACGAGTCTGTATATCCTAGCGAATCGGCCGGTTCGGAATCCTCGAAAATTTATATCGATTTATGCCAGCGATATCAAGCACGCCAGGGAGAAAGAAAGAGAAAAAGAGTTAGTATCCGAGACGTCAGTTTGATCCCCTCTAACTGCGTCCCCAAGCTCGATTTATTACAAAGACCGAGCTGCTTCTGCAGACGCATTATCGATAAGGCGAGAGGCCCGCTTCGACAGCTTGAACGGCCGTTGATATAATTTCACAAGCTCCATCGCTCGTTTTATTACTTCTCCTTATGCCCCGTTTTGCTCACTTTCCACCAGGAATCATTATGTATTGCGCACTGGAATTATTCGACTAACCGCTTTACGTGACTATATTATGCTTCTCAGAAAATAGAATTGAAAACTTTTTGTATATTGATAATGTTTCATATGGTGACTTACATAAGAAAATCTTATATGGTGTTAAAGTGTTCGTCGATGTATGTATAACGTTATAATGGCTAATGAATTCTTTATAACAATTATTCATAACCCTGTATACTTGTAAAAGATTGAAGCGACCGAAGTAAAAATAGGAAGAAGATAGTCGACTCGAAAGTTTAATGGAGAATCGTGGGACACATAGCGGTGTATTAAGGGTATCTTCAAAAACGACGATATAATTACGCTGGGTAACGTTTAAGCCATGATTTAAGGCGGCGTAATGTATAATTCTTGTCTGAACGGTGGAAGGCGAACACCTTTGCTGGTGGTAGCACTACGCTGTTAGTGTAAAGTGTGGGTGCTTTCGCTAAAGTATCACGCCTATAAAATGAAATTAAACTTCTAGTAAATTTATCGACTACCTCGATGTTATGGCTCTTTTCTCTCTTCTCTCTATCGACTCGCTTCTTTTTGATTAATTCTCTCGGAAATCGAAGCTTTCGTCTTGGATATCAATAAATGTTTCTCTGTATTCATTGAATTACAAATAACTTTACTTCATTGTTTCATTTCCATGAAAAACAGAGAACGATTTTTCATTTAACTGTAAAATAGTTGGGAATCGTAATTGTGTTCACTTTTTAAATTGAGAAGAAATGACATTACCAAAGAATATTTTATGTAGTTCATATTACGTTCTAAAAAAATATGCATCTGTATAATACACGTTTTTCCGTTAAACAAAGAATCTCATTCTAATCTATTAAACACAATTATTTTAACAAGCTGTCAAAAATGATAATCATAACTATACAGAAAGAACTTACAATGCAATGGTGGGCATGAAAGGGTATGAAGCCTGATTGCCAACGAACGAAGACAATGAATACAAGGAAAAGCGGGCACTGATCAAATACTTGATTAAAGAAACTTTCCGATAGGTACTCCGCGAGAAAACCGACATCGCCCATGGTGATTGGATAAGCTAAGGCAAGGTACCAGAATTTTCAGCGACTCTTTCCTTCTCCTCTCTTCCTCCTACCTCTCTTTCCCTCTCTTAACCTGTACTTGAAAGTTTTTCGACCGCGCCAGGAGACTACTCGGCTGTTTTCCCTTCTTGCCAATCCTTTGTTTCCACCTGGTGGAAATTCGTAGTTTCGACGGTGCTTTAATTAAATTAATCTTCGGCGCGAACACTTTTTATTTTTTTTTTTTTTTTTTATTACTCTTGCTCCCTTGCACTTTTCACCTGAACTGCAGAAACGGTCTAGGTAAAACAAGCCCACTAATGAGAAACCAATAGCACCGAGACCAGAACTTCGCTCATTTCACGTAATTACCGTCGAATCGATGTTATTTCCTTGATTTGTTTATTTTTCCTCGCTTCAAACGCAGTTTATATATATATCTACATATACCAGGTTTACATATGCATATGTAATTTACATACACAATGTGTCCTAAACTGTATCATTAGTTTGAAAATTATATTATTCATCTTATAGAATGTGACCCACGCAACTGGTTTAACAATCGAATTATACGAATCTCGTGTTTTGGTTAATGTACTAACGGATCAACCGAAAATTTCTGATTCTGAGATCTCGTTTCTTAAATCGGGCGCGTTTAGCGCGGCAATTTCATGAAATCGTAGACAGTTCTTCGCTTAACTCCTGCCATAAGCGCCTACTCCACATTTATAACGGTATACTCCACTTTGTACGATGGCTTATAGGATTTCGTAGCTCTTGTGGATCTTATTAATTTTCCATTCAATTATCGTTTAAAGAGCTGGCGAAATTGCACGAACGTAACATGTACCACAAATTAAGTACTGAGCGAAAAGGTTTTTATTTTGTAAATGTTCTACAAAATAAAAGAATTTCCATGGCGTATAATAAAAATATTTTAAATATCTGTGTCAACGAAATAAAAATAAAAGAAGAGAAATTATTCGTTTGAAAGTATGTGCATCAAAATTGGAAGAAATTCTTAAATAAATATGAATATGAAACTTCAGAAGTGTTATGCCAACATTCTTGTAGCCATATATTTATGAGAAAATTTTCTAGGAAGTTCAAAAGAGTAAAGTAAAGTCGGCATATGTTACACAGCATCAATGTAAAACGTATAGAAAGTTTAGACAAACCGTAGATAAAGTTTGCGTCTGTGCAAACGACAGACCAATATCGTAATTGACTTCGGAACTGTTGGCACAGAGGTCCTCAACTTAATATCAGTATGTATACATTTGAAGATAGTAGTTCGCAACTTAATTTTATTAGATTTCCCTTCAAATATACGTACATATAACAAGATCAACGTCTGCGAATAGGAAATGAAATATTCCTTCACTTCTTCCAGTTGCTGCATTAGAAAATTAAATCCTGTCGCGCTGTGTAAATTTAAAATAACACCGTATGAAAGCAATGAAAATAAAGAAATTCGGATTCTTTCTCAATAAAATATTTTTAACGAGGCAATCCAATAAACGCAATGAATTAAAGGTTATGTATAGAATAATCTTCATTTAGTTCTCCTTAAGTAATTATCTCGTATGTTCATGAAAATGAAAATGAACCTTTGGAACTACATATGTACTTACAAAAACGTCAAAAACTACTCAATTACAAATTAGATGCAGAAACCTTTAATGTCTACACTCCTCGTCAAAGAGATAGCCCAGGCGAGCTATCTTTAATTTCTCAATGACGTGTGTAAAGTTTCTCGTCTGTAACGTATAATATCAAAACATTATGAGCTCAGGACATGCGGTTTGCTGGAAATAAATCACAGTGTCGTAGATGTTTGTATACAACAAAGAAAAACTATTCCAAACTAAGGTCGAAATGATAGCACACTCTGTTAATATGTTTAAAAATTGCTCAGTAGTTCATGATCTATCAACGAGTAAAGATTACAGTACAATATTATATAAATTTGTATGGGACGCGGAAAAAGATTAAACGAGTCTAAAAAAGAATAAATTCTAGAACTAAAACAGCAACAGTTATCAGTAGCAAAAATATCGAAAGTAATACATAATTTCTTAAAAAATGTTGAACATTATGGCAAAAAGAAAAGTACTGGTCGGCCGTCATCGTTATCCGATCGTGATAAGCGAGCAATTTTCCGTGTAGCTTCCAACTCGCAGTTAACAACGAAACAAATAATGGAGAAATGTAGTGTTAATGCCAGTGTTTCAAGTGTTCGTTGAGTTCTTCTATCCTGCAAAAATATCAAGAGGCTAAAATTGAAAAAGAAATCTTCGTTAACAACGAAGCACAAAATAGAACGTTTACGCTTTGCAAAAGAAAGAATGCATTGGAAAAAGGAATGGAGAAGGGTACTATTTTCAGACGAAAAAAAGATTCAACTTGGATGGTCTTGATGGGTTCCAATATTATTTTCATGACACAAGAAAAGAGACAATGTCAGCAATTCGACGACGAATGAAAGGAGGCAGCGTGATGGTTTGGGCCGGCATCGGTTATTTCGACAAGACAAATATCAAGTTCATCGATGGGAGAATGAATAGTGTCCGATACATAAATTTAATCAAAGAAGAAATAAATAATCATGCAGAACGCATTTCTGGACCTGATTACATCTTTCAACAAGATAATAAACCTGTACACGCATCAAGATTGGTCCAATCGTGTTTTAATGAAAATAATATATCTATTTTGCCGTGGCCTGCACGCTCTCCGGACATTAATATTATTGAAAATTGCTGGGCAAAACTTGTTCACGGCGTATACGCAAATGGAAAGCAGTATCAACACGTACAAGAATTAAAAAATGCAATTGTACGCGAATGGGATACGTTAAGTCAAAATTATATCTAGAAACTATATAAATCGATACCAAATCGTACAATAGAAGTAGTAGAAAATAAAGGGGGATGTAGCCATTATTAAATAAGTATATATGTTTGATAAGTAATTATTGTTAATTACAATTTATGTTGATTATTATTTTCTTATTGTACATGTGCTATCATTTCGTTCTTAAAATAAAACAATTTTTTTTGTTACACACTAAACCTCATAATATTTTTAATTATTTTCAACGAATCGCATATGCTGAGCTCATAATGTTTTGATATTATACGTTACAGACGAAAAACTTTACATGTATCATTGAGAAATTAGAGATCACCTGGGCTATCTCTTTGACGAGGAGTGTAGACATCACAATTGGACTCAGGACAATTGTTACATTATTTAGCCCAGAATTGGATGAAATTATAAATGAATTATGTTGCAATGGTTCAATCAATTTGATTGAATTGATATATAATAAAAAAATATACACTACCAAAACATCAACAATTTAAAATTCACACTTTGTACCAAATTTCAAAATTATATTGCAAATAGAAGATATCCTAAGATTTTTGAGAGGAACTGTACATATATTATGATAAATAATAGAGTTTGTTTTTACTTACCCAACATGTTCATTCCTCATCCATTTTCAAACGTTGCATTATCATAGTTATCCATAAAATTTTCGAAATACCGGCGGTCGCAACATTTTACAGTACACCTGTAATCAAATTTTAAGAACACGGTTAACTGAATTTCAATATGTCAATAATGCAATTTAAAGCGAGGGCAATCGAATTTCAAGGAGCGTACCGTAAAAAGGTTAACGATATGCAGATGCGAAAGACCGCAGTTTTTAAATGACCCCGAAAAAAAGTGAAAGAAAAAAGAAAGAATGAACTCGTACCGGCACCAAGAACGGATGGGATAGTTGGTGGAAGTGAGGGGAGAGAGGGGAGCGAGACAATTCCGAACGAATGAAATGTAAATCGGGAAATAAAGGTAACGTTGCGGAAAATTAAATACCATTTGAATAACGCAAATGGTAATAGAATTATCGAGCTGATCGATTAAAGCAATAATACTGTCTGTCTTCCTGCTATACTATCCACTCTACCCTTTTTTCTTCCATGAATACGTCTCCGACCATTTCACTCGTTATACTTCGTTTATACCAACCTTTGTCTTAGAATTACAAAAATTACACGACATCATAAGTTAAATTACGTTGAGTTTAGTATGAGACTATATTAGTATTTCCTTACTTATACCCTTGCCACCATAGATCTTTTGTATAAAAATTCTCCATAGACCATTTCCTACATAAGACTAATGAAACAAGTAACTTAAAAATTTACCTACTAAAAATTTATCAAAAAACCACTAAATCTTCATCTTTATTATCAGAAACTGTCTTCAGACAATATTCTTCCGACTATATTCCTTAATTGTGCGATCTTAAATAAATAAAAATCACTTGAGTGGAAGTGTACAATTGCAAACGGAACAGCCAGGCGATCTGAAGTACCCTCGATCCTTGTAACAAATCCCGTGTCTCTTACATAAAAGACAAGATCACAGAAGAAGAAGAAGCATCGAATCGCGTCGATACGAAGCTTGTTCTAGCGCATCGATTTGTTTGCACGTTTCGAGAGACAAGTTGGTGAGAAGTACAGAGGATGGCCTGGTATAGAAACAATGGAAATGAGTTTTCTGCGGGGCAACCGGGAGAATTTTAAGGTCCTGCAAACGAGGCTTTAGGCGAAGCAAGGCCTGATATCTGCTCTGGTGTAATTGTCATTCGTATCTTATTCCAAGCGACGAAGGACGAAGAGGATGAAAGGTGGAAGGGCAAGAGGAAGAGAGAGACTAGGAGGAGAACGAACAGCGAGCAGTGGCTGTAGGTATCGTAGCTTGGAAGCAAACACCGTCTCGCTACAATGAAACGCAATTTCCTGCTGCTGGTGCCGAGACTGAGCTAGTCGTCTCATTCGTCTTGACTAAAAGCTTCACTCCTCACGCTCGCTGCGTTAAACAATCGTACCTGCGTGGCATTCGTTAAGGAAAGCCGTAGGGTAGAGGGTTTCCTCATCCTTGGTTGCAATAGCGAAGATTCACGGCTCCTAGTCGAGTTACCCTCCATCGAGTACCAAGACGTTTGTTTCCTCGGTGTGATTATTTACAGCGCAGCGGCCGGCTAACGCATTCTTCTCCTCTCGTTATATTATTCTTCGGTAGTTTACGAAATAAATTTATCAATGCAAAGAATACGCGGAGTTCGATCACCGTTCTTGAAGAATTTCGCTCGAAGTGTTTCTCAAGTAATTACTGTAATTTCTTATTTGTTAGACAGAAAATAAATATCGATGTTTCGACAAGACATTGTATTCTTTCGTTGAATATATTAAAGAAAGATATTTTATCAGAATATCTTATTAAAATATTAAATTATTAAAATTGAAAGTAACACAGAGAAATAGAAAATCTATTATAAAAGAATTTTATAATGTAACTAGGATTCTATAATCACCTAACAGCCTATCGACTCCACCAGGAGCCACGTCCAAAAGTAGGAGGAAGGAAGTAAACAGATTGGAAAGGGTGCAAGAAAGCAGGCTACGTCTCCATGTGGTCGGCTCTCGGTTATTTATATTCATATCGATGCATGAGAAAAAGTTGGCAACCTTCTTGCCTCCTCTTGACGCCGACGCAGACGCTGCTACCTATCTTCATCCCCCCTCTCTCTCCTTGCGACCTCCCTCATGCCACTAGCTGCATCTTCACCGGCCATAAATACAAAAAACTCACAGGGACAACCGCTCCAGCCGCGATTTATTGCATATGAGTTCTCGGATTTGTCAATCGTGCAACGTGCCTCTCGTAACCACACAACCACCTTCCCTCTCGTTTTACCCTGTTCGGCCTTGCTCGTGGTGGTCGAGCGCTACTTATTTCCCGGAACAAACGCCATGAATCATCGGCGTCCGCCACGCCGCTACGAGTGCTCCTCCGCAGATATCGGAAGCGGATGTACCATATAGCAATCCGCAACTTGCACTTTTTGATATCGTGCCTTGCAAAGGAAATTTTTACTTTCTAAAGAAATAGTTTTTAAGAAATGTCCCTTTTACATTTACAAGATAATAAAACATTTCATAATAATTCGACTATTTGACTAGAAAGGCACTCGATACATAAATTCAAATGTTGCGGACCCAGAATATATTATGGACGCAAATACGAGAAGTTTACCGAGAAAAACTTTTTCACGGTTGTCTTTATTTTGCCAAGCATTACATACACATGGAGGATAGTCTGGTGCCCGGTCGATTTATCAAGCGAGACAATTTATGGTGGAAGCAGCGAGAAGCTTATCTCAAAGCACGAAGGTGGTAGATCGAACTTGCGGCCACCCAGAAAATGGAGTGTCCTGAAACGGGCCGAGCGTGTCGACCAATTTATGACACGTAATTAAAAAGTCAAGTGCCCGCGGCAGCATCGTTCCTCCCAGGCACATTCTATCTGGCGTAAACTCGATAAGACCGATAAGTGGATAACGCCAATCACCAATATTTTATAAGAAGTAAATCAGCTGCACTATCGTCGTTAATTTATCTCTCATTTCTTTGTATACTTTTACAAATCTTACAGGTAGTGACTTCTACAGAAAATATTTTTAGTATCGTAAATATCAGAATATATTACCACTGATTCATTTATTTCATAATGTTGTAATAGTGAAATAATTGTTCCACGTGTTATGGTATATAAAATTCTAATAAATGAATACTACAATGTATCACAAGTTTAATCGGATCAGATCTCATTGGTACTCATGCATATAATGTCATTAGCGTTATCATGCTCGGAAGTAAAAAAAAGGGACTTTAGGTTGTTAAAAAGAAGAAAGAAAATAGTTTCCTCCTTTCATCATGGTCGGGAACACGGTCGAATGCAAGAGTACCATTCTATTGGCAAACTTCCTTGGAAATTCAGGCTGCAAAGCAGAAACTTTTTTTAATTTCATTTACTTTAATTTGTAAAGTAACTTTTCAATAGTAATTCTCTTGCAGTCGCAACGACCGATATAGAAGCAGAAATGTTAAGGAAAGGAGGGCAGAAAAGGGTAAAAAGGTGAACGACAAAACTAAAGAGTTTCATTACCCTATTTTAGATCTCACTACTTTCGGTATTTGTCATTAAGTTTTAAAACTTATTGACTATGAACTACTCGAAATTAAACGTCAAATACCGCTCCGACCGCAATGAGTTAAAGCAGTTAGATCGTCGTCGATATGGATTATAGGTTATCTGCCTCGAGCCAGCAGTTCCAGGAAGTGATGGAAATAACTCGTGGCCATATACGCGAATAAATTCATTCAACACTACTCCAATCAAGGGTAGTTAACCTCTTGCCTTGGAATTTCTTTAGTAGCTATTTAAATAGCTATTAACTGTTCATTGATGTAACATCATATCAAATGGCAATATTAAAATATTACATAATTTGCATTTCGCTAGATTCTTTACGCTATATCGAACCAGTCCTTTTGTTCGCCGTTTGAAATTATTCCTCAAACTCAAGCGCCCAGACAACTGTAGCGTGTGATTACAAACTAGGGACCTTACATTTTTCCCTTTTTTCCTCTCTTTCTTTTTTATATCGTATGCAGGACAATGACGCTGTCGTGATGCCATTGTTTGTGCCTGTAATTGCGCCTGCGGCACGCCACTCTGGATTAATCTCGCACGATTTTGGGAAATCCCTCTTCCACCTCCGTCCCTCGTTATCACTCGATCCTTGTTTTCCCTACGAACTGTTGCCAAAAAGAGGCTCACTTTCTCTGCCTTCTAATTTCACCTGTCAAATGGTTCTAAAATGCTTTGTTTTCTTATTTATCTATAAATTTATTATTACAATAAAAATTCTAACTGCTTGTACATTAGTTTCTCGAGGTCCCACAATTGACTTCTTGTTTCAATTCCAAAATAAAACTCCACTCATCAAAAAAATCTCTGTCAATTCGTGGAAATACATCTATACGGATAAATGGCTACCACATAATGTCAAAACACTACTGTAATTACCATCGCGTCTTGCATTTCGACTTTTAAACGTCGTACCATACTTCGTACGAATTCCATACACGTCTATGTCATTTTCAATTTAGAAATTCAATGTTATATACATAGCGGCACGTTTCGAAGCGTGCAGGAAATTCCGCGTTACAAACGGGCCGCCGCTTTAACCGCGGAATTATACATTCAGAAAAGGTCCTCGCTGAATTCTAAATTCGTTTGCATTGCACCTTTTATTCTTCCTACGTTCAATATGTAACGCGACGGGATTAAGCGTGAAAGAAAGTCGGCCGGGCAAATTTAATCCCTAACCTCTCTTTCGCGTCCCTTTCTACAACATCGCCAGGAATTAATTAATTCGTCTTTAACTAGAAACCTTTCAGCAGATAGGGAATCTCCTTCTCTCTCTTTTGTACATTTTCTCTTCTCTTTTCTTTTCTTTTCTTGCCCTTCTTTGTGTAGGAAAGCTTCAGCTGTTGGTTGGTATTTAATTAATCGAGAATAATCCGAATTCGTCTCGATCCAAGCCAACTACCCTTTGTCCCCCTTTTTCACTTTCTCTTTCCATGTCTCCAATTCTATGTCTTCCATACTTTCTGGCACCTATTGTTCTTCTCCTCGGCGCAATCTTCATATCAAATGGTATTTCATAATTACGCTGTTTGAGAAAATATTTCCGTCTCACTTTATCCTCGTCAAATTAAAGTCTCCGGCATGTCGAGTTCAATTTTGAACAGAGGAGATCAAATTTTGTCAAGAAACGAAATCAATTACGTGTTAAAATCGGAATATTATAAATACTGTAAATGGTTCGATCATCTCTTACTTAAATAAACTAACTAAATTCTTTATTTCTTACGCAAATATTCTGTATTTTTGTCTGTATATGTTATTTTATTTGTGTATTAATATTTATAAAACAGTTCAAAGTAAATTATATTCTTTCATATAAAAGCAAAATTCCAAATCAAAGATTATCTAAAAGATTTGATTATCCGAAGCAAACAGCGTGCCACGATAAATTTTGATAATCAATGCTCAGCAGTAGTTGCTGCTAATGAAAAAGCACTGGGTTGGAACGTTCTACCTTAACCTAAAAGCACTCACGTTCAACTGAGTGAGTCCGCTGTTGTTTCAAGTAATGCCGTGTGTTTATGCACGCGAAGTAACTAAACTTACTTACCTACTCCTCAAACCGAACGATCCTAACCCTAACCACGTTTCTCACAACGATACTGTACTATTTCATCTTGTTCGTTTGCTAGTTCGTTCTACTGTGAATAATAATAAGATTTCACTTGTTAGAAATTTCATTACAGCTTTGTTGACCGTATCTAACTCAGATGGTACATCTTTTCATTTAATATTTGCTTTGCTAATTGTTCTTTGTCACTAAATAAACTCTTTTGTTCGTTCCCTTTTCCTTTTTAAATCTTTTTATTGAAACTCAAAAAGACGATATTTGTGTAATAACAGTGAACGTGTTAATTATATATTACTGATCTTTGTACTATACATATATATATGTCGGGTTGGCGTTATGATTAGAGTTAGGGGCGTGTAACGAATATTCCCTAGACTTAGCCATCGTCGTTATACAATTGAAGCTATGTGAATTAACGCAAGTGCGAGTATTACGGAATCGACAAGTAACCGCGGTAATCAAACACCAATGACAATGATTCTAGGTTCGATAACGAATCCGCGGTCAAC
>JACXIT010000085.1:867804-955204 GCA_014737525.1 Bombus difficillimus | reverse complement strand
TAAGAGAGCTATACAATTACTCTATACCTCTGTTAGGTAAACGTTCATCCCGTGACCGCGGCTACGTTCGGCGACTAGACCTCGCCTCGAGCCCAAGCTCATTGTCTCAAGTTTCAAACTATTGTATTTGTAAAGACTACAGTACTAGGAATTTTCCGAAGAATTCCAAAGGAAGCGACCGGTGTCATTTCATCTCCGAAATATATATATATATATATATATATATATATATAGTAGTTCATTGGTAAAAAGATCCGCACATAATTCAAAATACTAATAAAGATGTGAAAGAGAAGCTATTTTTAAGGTTTTATCTGATCCTAACCTAATCTCCACATACAATACAAGTTTTCGATTTGTAAGTTATTAATTTAAACAAGGTAATGTAATTGTTACAACGTTTCGATATCGATATTACGAAATTAATTATCCTTCCTGCATTTACGGTTAGTTTCAAATTGCATTGCATCACGTTAATAAATGTAATAACTTCGCATAAAGGTTAATCCGTTGAAAGACCAATACACTCGGTACAATTGTTAATTATAAGGAAGACCTACAAATTTCTATGGTTCGATTACCTATTATCATTTGACGCTTATTCGATATAATTGCGTTTCTCTTTTCAGATACATGGCTAAATCCATAATTTATGGCAAATAAGAGAGTAATTAATATCTGTGATACGAAGATTTTATTCCAATTAAAGTTAATAAAACGTAAAAATAAAAAATATGAATATGATCTATCAAATACGACAATAAATAATACTAAAAGCAAACAGAAATAAAGTATTATCAAAACGAATAAAATTTATTTTATTTATTTTATTTATTTTATTTATTTTATTTATTTTATTTATTTTATTTATTTTATTTATTTGTAAAACGCTGAGTGAATAAATGTAATTAAAATTCCTTAAAATGCTTCGATAATAAATATCAATAGTCTCTCCACTGCCAAACTTAGTCTCAAATTATTTTATAGTCATCAAAATGAGAGAACATTATTTTATTTGCTTTACATCCCTATAAATGCAAATTCGCCTTAAAATTGTTCGATAATAAGAATCAACAGGCTCTTGGAAATGTAACGAGAGAAGATATGGCTGAAGGACGAGAAAGAAATCGGGAAGGTCAGATGAAAAGCGAAGAAACAAAGCGGCGAGGGACTAGAAGAGGCGAATCATCGCAAAATGAAAAAAAATCACGGGCGATCAACCCGAGATGTAATTACTTGGAGAAGTACAAACGCGAGCACCTCCCTTTCTTCGTATTCACCATAAAAAATAATGGAGCCGGCTTCCAGCTCGCAATTTGAATGTCGGTATGAATGGGCACTTACGCCTAGCTTCGAGTATAGCCGCCGAGAGATAAAAAGATATTCATGTTGCCAGCTCGAATTTCTCCTTCCCTGGTTTTGCTGGCCCCATCCCTTCTTTCTTTTTTCTAATTACTCCTCTAAAATTAAACGAATTCAAACGCAATCGCCGACAAAAGGAGAGAGCACTTCAAGAGGATAATAAATCATTGTCTTCCTTGTCTTCGACATCGAACTTCATTTCTTATGTTTTAAATCTTACTGACAATCGTCAAATTTTTATATTTCAATCCTACTTTCGTTTCAGTAATCGAAGAGTACAGTAGAACAAGAGAACAGTAATCGAGATTTTTAATATTGCAAAATTTTGAACTTCGTCTTAGGACAACGTGTAAATTATGAATACATTCAATATATATATATATATATATATATATTAAAAGAATTTTAAGAATGTAATGATTTGAGAATAAATTGACACAAAAATATTCTTTAAGTAAATCAAGATGATGAAATCTAACCTTTAAGTATATACCAACGTCATTTATGAACATATTTAATGTACTACATACGTGTATAAAATATACTTGTGTTTAATTGTATTATTAATTAATTGTGTTATTAAAATATAAAGTACTCACGTAAGAGAATAGATACGTTCTTCATTCACAAATAAGCTGTTTCTTCATTTATGTCTCAGTGTTATTTCATTCTGGTTATTACGTTATCTGAGAAATTACGGCTGAGAATTTGAACAATTACGTTAGAATTTAGAATGTTGGATAAAAATATCGATATGTATATAATGGATGATACTATCGATATATAACGAAGGAAAGTATCGATATACAATATCTGTTTAGATTAAAGGACAATAGATGGCAGTTCTACATCCTGTGTTTTTTTAGTTTCTTTATTACAGTCAGTCGTTTGGTTAACTGTCGAAACGTATTGTGTCGCATCGCATGGTGCAATTAAAAGTTTTTGACCTATATTTTTATTTCTTTTGATAGTTGTGTATTCGTGTGTTTAATGTATTATTCATACGTTACAATAATTAGTACACAAGTTTCTTACGTATTATACGCATGCTGTAAAAAGGTAAGATGTATTATGAAAATTATTTTTCTATGGTTTTGTAACATATATATCAGTAATTTCATAAGTATTGTTATGTGTATACGAAAAAATGATACATTCAAGGATTAGATCGTTCAATGTTACTCAATCGTACTTTTCTCGATACTAACAAGCAAGTGGACAGAATTATTAGAATTATTAATTATAGAATTAGTCATTCATTGGAAATCATAGGTTAAGTTTTATAAGTTCTGGAAGAAATTCGTCTATTTAATGATTTGGTCAAAGATGGCTAAAGCCACGCAGTGAGGTTAACACTGTTACTAATTATAATTATCGATAAAAGGAATTTCTAATGAAGAATAATATTATTTATACGTTACTTTAAGCATTATACGTTGCATAAACAATCTTTTCTCAAGAAAAATGAAATATTCCCCTCGAATAAAATAAGCTTAACAGATCAAACATCGAAATCCTTTTTATGATATTTTTTCAATACGCATCATCGTGTGCGCACGTTTTGCGATAGCATTCACAATGCGTTGCTTGATGATAATAACGCACAGCGTCAGAGTAAGAAGAGCATCAGCGTGCATGCCTTTAGGCGATATAACTTCTTCACAATGAAACCGGAAAATTAAATTCCAACCCTGCCAGTATTCAGCAACTTGCTGTACGCACCTTTGCCCCATTCACGACCCTGTCACGTTACCATGAAGATAGAATGGAAGGAAAGGGATCACCTACTTGTTAGAAATCTCTATTGATTTGGCCCTTTGTCAATGCGAAAATTATACGCACGAATAAACATATTCTACGAGTTATGTTAAAGTATAGAATGTTCGATACGTTAAGTTTGTATTTATGAAAAACTTAATACATATATAAAACATTCGAAGTAAAGTAGTGGTTATAATTTATAACATTTAGTTAATAAAACAAAGTAATGTTTAGGTTCTATTCCTTCAATTAACTTTATACAGATATGAATATTTATTAATAATGAGCAATTATTGTCGAATGAAAATTAAGGTAGACAAATCTAGGCAGACAGAACATCGGTATGGTTAATTGATTTATTCACTTTTCATATCCATATGTCTTTCTGTATATTAGTTTTCATGATCAGTTATTCCCAAATATTTTCTTAAATCAAATAGAGTCAAGAAGAAAATTGAAAATGGGTTATATATAGCATTGCGTATAAAGCGTTTTGAAGCTTATACTAACCCATTAGAAACTAACAGAAAAAAATTATTTACTTTTCTACAAATAAATCAATTACTCTATACATATATCAAAAAACACTTCAATTTCAAATCATCAAATTCTAATTCCATATCGAGCATTTTCCAAAACAACTTTCAACTTTTCCTATAGGCGAACTATTTAAAAAGTATAGAGTAAAATATGAAAAACATGAAAGGGCCAGCTGTTTCGCTTGTTCCGCGTCCGATAGATATTATTCGAGGAAAGAGGCGGCGACACGAACCGAAATAACGTCTCTCCCTGTACACTGTACACGGTGGCATGTATCGTGGTAAAAGTGAATTTGGGAACTCGCCCAAATGTTAGCTCATCGGTTAAATCCATGCGCGGGCGAGAGGTATTTAATATTGTGGCAGCAGAGGTGGTTGCGGTATAGGCAGCCGTGAGCTGCCAGCGGACCCCTCTGTTTACCATATAGATGACTCGTTAGCGAATGTTAAATTACTGTATTTGCCTAGTGGAGATTTATCATTCATACCGCGGGCCAATCTACCCAGTCGTCGCGATAATAAGTCAGCTTCCATTCTCGTTCCACCACCACCTATCTGAAATACGCCCACGGCATGATGCAGGTGGCAACCTCTATAATCGATTTACCACCGTACCGATTCTTCCATCGATTCCTCGCTAAAATGTCGCGCTAATGCCATCTCCAATCGTATTTACGACCCCGTTCACGCACATCGTTCCCGTTTCGATATCCCAGCCAATGAAATTGACACGTTTACGCGTTTACGCAAAATTTCATTGTTACTCTTTCACGAATTTATAATAAGTGTGCAATAGTGTGCATGTTTGTATGGAGGGAAGATAATTAAAGAAAGATCCTTTAGCATTTAGACGATAATTCTGATTGATCGATAACTATTGTACTATATTCGATGGAAAGTTGGATGAATATAATTTATTTACTAAAGTAATTTATATAAATTTTGAATATATAGGAACGAATAATATTCTATAATTTAAAACATTCCATAATTCTTTGCGTTTCAAATAAATTTTCTGTTTTATATTAAATTTACTTTTGTAAAGGTTGCGGGTTAATATTTGAACCAAATTGATCAAAGCTATATTTTTGAAACTAATAAACTTGCGAACGCATAGAAACGAAACGCTTTCGTTCACTCTCGATCTCTCGGTCCGATTCGCTTCACGGTTGGCTCAGTGTTCCATCGACTTGCGAGTAATAAATAACGATTTCGAACGTCAACCAAGAATTCGCCGCGGTCAAATTGATACCATAGATCAAGCTATGGAAAAATGGCCCCGACATACCTAGCTCCTGCCCTTCTTTCGTTCGATAAAGCTTTATCGAACAGCCATCTCTCCCTACTGGAAAAGACTTTTTCAGAGTTGGACCTTGAAAATGGATACTGTCATCTGAATCTGCAGATGATAGACATCCTATACTTTATGACTAACTCTTGGAAGAAAGAATCTTATAATTGCACGATAATAGTGTCTCCCACGAACTTGATATCTAGTAATTATTCAAATAAATATTAATAGTAACATATAGATATGAGAAGATTGTTCTTGGGATTTGAAATTTTCTAAAAATTCTATCTTTTTAATAGCATTTTTTATGAACTGAATGTTTATTGACAATTTCGATAAATGTCAATAAGAGCATAAACAATTGAGAAGTTTGTAGAAATTCTACAAGCTTTACCTTTTCGATGGATTAAGAAATTTCGTTAGAATTAATTTGATCTCGGTTATTAGTAAATGACTAGTACAATATTAAGTGATACCGTAAAGATATTTTTATGAGGAAATTATTATAAAACGTACATTTTTCTGGAAAAGATTTGAAAAGAATTTCACATTCAGTTCCTTTCCACATTGGACATTCTCCAAATTACTAGGAATTTTGAGAGTATGTTGGCATAACGACACCAAGTATGAAATACATACCTATAATTAAGGAATCTCATTCCAGAATATTTGTCAAGTTCTTTACCACTACTATTTTTGCGCAAAATTTATGTTTTTATCAATACAACTAAAGAAATAAAAATGTATGTCATGCTCTAAACATTATAACATGTATTTTATTTTAGATATTTTTTTATGTATTATATGTATTATTCTCATAAATACATAGTTTCCTATAGTACATAAATATATCTATTAACAATATTTCACATTTATACGTGATATAATTTCGTATTACGTACAATCTTAACATACATACATAGATATTTTTAAGTACACGTTTAATATCACGAAGTTGCGCAGCCCCAACCGTTAAAAGCTGGAAACATTCACAAGAGGCGCTTTGAACATTTTTTACTCTACTTGTTCACTAAACAGCCTGGAAAATATATTTTTCACACAAAATTTAAACCCAGCTAATGTCGAAACCTCTTTCAAAGTAGAATTTAATTTAAAAACATTGCAATTACAGTTGGTGATAAATCTATTATAAATATCTACTATATACTCTAAATATCTATCCTTGAAAATTATAAGAGGAGAACCTATTAGTTTGTGGTAAATATATTTCTAGTCAAATGGTTCATTCATTATCAAATTTTTATTTATTTTGAAAATACGAGAAAAACGAAGTTCTCTGTAAGAGCAATTATAATTTTATCAAATAGAAATAGGAAAGAGCATTGTTATAGAGAAATGCGTCGAACGTTTTACACTTTTAACGAGTCTGTCATCAAAACTTAAATACGGAATGAGTACGTTGTTAATTCTGCACTACAATTTTCCAGAAGCACCGGCCCGTTTCCTAGCACTAATTGCAGTTATACTTTCATACGTTCAGGGTTGTTACAGCGTTTACCTCTGCTTTCCTTTGAAGTATACTTCACAACCGAGGCACCCTCAGAGTCAAGGTGAAATTTAACGAGACCTCTGTCACGGTAAAGATACAAAAGCTAAACGCGAGACGCATCACAAACCTCATATAATTGGCCGAGAATTTAGCAACCGGTAAACAAAGCGGATGCACCAGCCCGTGAAACCGCACTGTTTCTAGCTCGTGTGTTCGAGATTAAAGCGGTTTCCATATACCCCAAAAATTTATTCTTCCTCTAACATTCACCTTCAGAAGTATCATTTCTTATATTTTTTAATAATATGTAATGATAATTACAATTTTATTTCAAGGACATTCGTCTATCTTAAACTATAATTGAAGTGTGATTGAAAACAGAACATTAGAAGGTAAATTTTTTAAATAAAATGTACTGAAGTACGTAATAGTAGTTATGTTTCTGTTTTTTAATAATAATAATCGAGATTTTATCTCAAACTCTTGCATTTATTTTAAGTTATAATTAAAATCTAATTAGAAACCGGATATTAAAGTGGAAATTTTTTAATGATTAAAAGCCAAAATTGAAGTCTGTAGGAGGAATTAAGGTTAAAAAATAAGGTTTAAATAAAAGAATTATATATAAGACATTTATAATCGCAATGAGTTAGGTCAATGCAAGTAGAACATTCTATTGGTCTGGCCTATCGTTAGTAGTTAGTTAGTATCATGACGCGTTAGACGTTTTATTCTTCCTCAGCTAAATAATTAATATACATCAATGATACGTATGCTTTTCTACTCACGCAATCTGGGAACTTTATTATCGCACCCCATATAAATCTCAAGTACTTCATCATATATTTATATAGATACCTATCATAATTCTCAAAGAGACATAATACGAATGACATGTATCATCCAACATTCAATTAATTGATCAATTAGTCCAATAATTACCAATAAAATCTCCCTTTAATCAAATGCGTAGTTGAGCAGGTAGATAAAGCAAGGATCTATATCGTTGCGGGAGACAAATCCAGGATGGCGGGTTTTCTTCAAGGTAAGAAAACCTTGAAAGATTCGGAAGGTTGGGGTAAGAGCGAACCGCTGTACCATGCAATGGATCGGATTAAATATTATTATGAGGAAGAACGAGACGTGTCGTGCGGTACGGTACAGCCTTCGTTCCTCGTCGATCCTCCCTTCGTTTCCCTTTAACCACCGTTAACCACCCTTTGCACCCCTCGTTTTACCCCTTTTCGCCCCGCTTCGTGTCTCACCATTGAGAAGAAACTGCGCTCAGGCCTGTGAAAACCGAAGTCTCGAAAGTTTAGACCCTTTCCAACGGTCCACGCCATCAACTATACCGCGAGGAATGCATTTTTCATATCCTTGCGATATTATCGCTCCCGTTGGTTGTATTAATCGGTTTGGAAAGGGAAATAACGAAGGGAAAACTTCGCGGCCGCCTACGACGCGAATTCCGAAAGAATTATGTAAACGGGAATTGCTCGCCTGGATCGCGAATTAGGCAAGGGGAATTTCAAATGAGACCATGAGTGACGTGTTATGGCGCGAATCTTCAACGCTTGAATACTAGAGAATACCTAAAATGTCGCTCATTTGCTCCAACAATAGTCATTTGTTTCTTATTTGATTCCAAATTTCCATTTACATTGTAGGTAAACTTTTCTAAGTTTTTGCGTCTAATTCATACAACAATTCTCTCATATTATTACAAATTTTTGCTTCACTATCGTGATTGATTAATTACCGTTTCGGTAATTCAACTACCAGAAGATGGCCTGATACCTATGAACCGAGGTGTACCTGAATGGTATAATAAATAGGGTTTCTAATCGATACTAAATTTTTAACTACGTGGTTAGTCGACGTCTTGGTATTATTCAAGAGTCTGCTGTATACATAAATAGAGGTCGACGACATTCTAACGTAGCAGTCGAACGGTACAGACGAAAGAAAGAAACGAGGCTGTACTATCGACAAGTAATTAAAGCTGCTCACCAAAGAGCGAAGGAATTTAAAGATCTTTTCTTCGTCTTTGAAAACGGCTTCCTTGTTCCGTTGGTCGACGACCACCGATAACCAAAGAACAGAGCGTCCCGATTGGTCGTTAGAAGATCGCAGACGATCTCCAGGAAGGAGGCTTCATTTCAGGAAACGATAGTCACCCGATAATTCCGCGGAGAGCTCCAATAATTTTGATATGTAAATACAAGGTGGTATCCTTGTCTTGCGATATCGACCTGATTAAAATATCCCGAGGTTCGGATTACTCGTTGGATTCGCAGAGGTTGCCCCAGACATCTTATCCCTGCTTAGGAAACTCTTTCAGTATTCTCTTCCATTTTACCCTTGTCTTCTTCCTGCTTTAAATTTCATTATCGAATCATCGAAACTCGCTGCTGAGCAGGCTATTCCTATTTATCGATGCAGCCGTGTTTAAGACTGCTTTGTCTTAGGAGTCGATGCTCATTTTTGGAGGCAAATGAGAGGATTTGCATTATTATCGAACGCAATTTACATTATGCTCGTGATTGATGGTGGTTTCGTCAATAATCTAAATTCTGATTGTAAATTAAACGGATATTGATTTAATTTCGTGCTAAGGCTATTGACGAGGTCATCTAGTTCGTAGCTAATAACACATTCGTCTTTTAAATTTGTTAATCGAATTTCTAAGTACATATGATATATTCCAAGTATTTAATATTTTTCTTTTTCCTACGTCGTTTAATTTCCTTAGAAGAGGATCCACAAATTTCTCTTTTTTTTTTTTGGTCTTTACCATAGTAATGAAAATGTAATGATAATGAAGTAATCGCAGAGCAATCAATTACATTTCTCCGCGTTCGTTGTCGCATTTTTGTTTGTTATAACATTCTAGCTTTATTCGTAAAAACTATCCATTATAAAATTATAATATACATCGATGGAATTAGTTATCGTAACATACCATGGCATAAAATATATTTTATTTGGTATTTCATCGTTTACGAGACACTTTGTTCTGTTTAAAATCTGAAATTAGTCGCTGTACAATCCAACCTGAAAATTACGACTTCAACACCATCATAGTCGCCTCCGTGCTCTGTTATCAGGCTAACCAGGAAGTTGGAAATTAAACGAGACTTCGCGTTCGAGCAGATGAAACAATTTTTCGATGAACCAAGAAGGGTAGTAGCAAAAAGGGAGGAAACTGGAGGCCTCTTCGGCTCTGGCAGAGGGTAGGCAGAATTAAAGAGGAAGAAAGAGGAGATCGAAGGAAACGGCGAAGCGTAAGAGGGTAAGTGGGTGGGATTTTAGGTGGGACGCTATCTCGACTTATTTTCACGGATCGGATTTCTTCGGGCCAGGGGTAACGGTATCAGCGGTTTTCACGTCCCGCGGCAATTACATTAAAAGTTTCTTTAAGGGGCGCGAGAATTGAGCGGGAAGACTGGGATAAAGAGAGAAAATCTCAATCTGAGCGAGAGACCTGTTCTGTGGCACGAGTGAGAAAGATATTGGACAAGGAGCGAAAGAGTCCATTTAGCGAAGGGAGAGAAGAGTAGTCGGAGAGAGAATAAGAAATGGCCGAGACGCCTGCTAACGATCCACGAAGGTTTTTATCTCGTCATCCCTTAACGGTTCCCGTTGTTATTTAATGCCTCGTCATTATAACTCGGGCCTGCCACCCGCTCGCGTTTCTTATTCCATCTTTACTATTAATTGTCCATTCACCCCTTATCGAGGCCATGCGCGTACGCTTCGCCCTTTTCCCATATTCATAATAGGTTATGACAGATCCAACGATCTTATAACAAACAATTTTTATTAATACGAACGATTCTACAACGAGTGAAATTTCTTCATGACTAAAATTAGAATACTATAACGAATAAAGATGCGAGAACTACTCTTTTTATACAACTGTTTGCTTCCGTTGATGCCTCATCGTCTACGTGATTCCAGTAACTTCGCACGAAATAATAAACGATAAACTCACTGTCGTAGCTATAATGAGATTAGCAATCGCCGTTCGCTAGAGGAAGCCAGCGTTAAAAACTTCGGAACGTTGTACACTTTCCTTAAAGAGCGAGTCAAGCCGGGAACTTCGTAATTGGAGCACCGTCTGTGTTAAATTGGAGATCATGGGCCGAGAGTTGATGCAATCCTGAGATAGCTTATTCAACTATTTCTCCCGCGATAAATGTTTTCGCGGAATTTGGCCCAGCACATATAATGACTGTTCGCGATAATAGCATTTTTCGAAGATTGGTTAATTTTTAGAATTATATTGGCTAGGCTATTTAGTCGATCGACTATTTCCTTTCCGCTTGAACAACCTCTTATACACCATGATTTAAAAAATCATGGTAAATAGTCTAAAAGAAGCGTTTTTAAGCGAGGATAAGAAGAATTACGGTTAGACGATGACTTAATTCGCTTTGAGTGGCTTCCAAACGATTCCATTCACGACACTTTTCACAGAGTACTATTACCTGATCATACGTTTTATTAATTAAACGACAATCGTTAAGGTAATATGTTATGAGGTGAATTTAAACTTTCTATTACTAGTCCAAAAAGGTTTTAATATATTCTTAACTACTATTTTTTAAATTAATTCTACTTTCTATAAGCGTCTTAACATTTATGAACAGAGGTATACGTTGTAAATCGTCTACCCCATAGTATGCTCAAATAACTGTTAAAACTATTCATGCAAAAGACGTACACGAATGTAACGTTGATACCTGACCGGCTGGTTGCGCGGTCGGCGAAGGAAGTAACGATACGTGTAACGCAATCAATTTCGGTCTGGTCGCGTGTCAAATGCTCGGCTCCCGCTCATTCCCGGCGGAGCCAAAAATTCCGAGATTTTCCACGGAATAAACGGCCCGTTTTTTTGCGCTCTGATGCGTCGCGTAACGGGCAAACAACGCCTAAATCGTTTGAAAAACAAGCGTCGGTGTTTTGTTTCCAGCGCGTTGAAGCGGCCCTGCTGCGACCCACGCGCCGCCAATCTGTCATTGACGACAAAGTGACTGACGACGAGCAATTTTGCTAGACGAGGCTTCCCGTGGACACTGTCGAATCTGCCAACCTATGTCACAAGATATTTCCATCTGTTAGGAATAATTAAGGGGATTTTTGGAAATAGGATCCATAAGACAAAATAGGAAATTGAGTAAATTGCATTGAAAATTTTAGTTCTATTTTTTTAAGATCTATTAGCTATTTGTTCTGTTGAATTTATTTTATATATTTATATGTGACTTCCTTTTTTATTGAAACAATCTGAATCTTCACTTGTACATTCTTTATCACCGCTGAAGCAGGAGCCTAGTTATAGATGCAATATTTTCTTAAATCGTTAGATTAATCGCAGATTAATTTTTCATAAATGACTAAACGAATTTATAAATGATTACTGTAAACTCCTAAGATATAAAATTCTTCATCACAATATAAACAACCATCAACTATGAAGTTTCTTCGTAACCCATACTCTCTCTAATCCTTCTACTAATAATTATCTAACACCAATTCTCTACACATTCTCCAATTATTATTGTTCATCTACGTATGTGGCTAACAACACGATGCAACACGTACTACTATACATAGTTATACATATAGCACTCTTGATCCAACATCGTCTACAGTGAAGTAACGAAAAGAGGCTAGCTGTTGGTAGTGCCGAAATACCTCTAACGATATTATTACAAGGTTCATTTAAGTTAGATAACAACAACTGTATAGCTCAGTCGACGGCGTAGCGAGGTAACAGGCAACGTGCTATAATATCCGCTACATCTCTCGCCTGCAGCCTAATTATTTTCCGGCCTCCGGCACCGGTACCAACGGTAATGCCCGTAGAAGGAGAACCGCCGCAGTTACAGACACCATCTCCATCGACTTACCGCCATAACCTTCGACATAACATTCCGCGTTACTTCGTGAGATAGTGAATTCCGAACAGTTTGCATGAAGTCGCGAAACGAAAAACTTCTTCGTGTATCTATATACATATATCTGTTCTTTTTAGCGTATCTTCAATTTTCTTATAACGTCATCATACAAATTTCCTGTTGAAATATTTCTTTCAGTATCATTTCTTTGCGAAGCATATTTCACTTTCATTGTTATCTTCCAAATCGCGTTATACGAAGGCAATAGCAATTTTTTATGTTCCAGCGTTATACGTGGTCCTACTCTGTATTTGGATTGCTCTTGCGTCTTTAACGCTAGGAGATGTCGGAACGGAACGCGACGCTCTATGCTGCGAACGATAATCCTTCTTCCTTTTATTTTATTTCTTATGTTCCAGTTTAATTAGTTCCCCGATAATACCTGCTATCTCCTCCGTGCAGTGGAAAGATCAGCCCAGTCTCCGCCCTACCATTCCGTTTCTACAATACTACGCCTCCTCTTCTGAACGAGCTTTTTGCACCCTCGAATCGTTCGAAGACTCTCGTTCGACTTGATTCCACGGATCGTTCGTTAGTTCGACTTTAAAAGACCTCTGATATATCTCAGATTTTATGCTGATGAGACCGAGATTGGGAAATGATGGAGAACAGTAGGCAAATGAAACACCAATGAAAATTGAGAACGAGGAATCGCTCGTTTTTGGAATTGGGGATTCCAGAAATTAGTAGATGGTATTTTTATCGTTTTTTGAATTCCTCGTTTGTAATTCGATTTGGATTCAAGTAACTTGACTAATAAGAATAAATATATGTGGAAAGTTAAAAAAATATTTCATATCAAATAAATAAATATAAAACCCGTGAATAATTCAAACGATACTTTGCTATTACAAGATTAGTATAATCAATAATAAAACAGAATTAACTGAATTATAATAAACCAAAAATCACGAAGCTTCCCAGCAACTGAACCACCCGAAAATTTCCGAAAAGACAGAAACAAAGACACTTGGATATTGCGTGATAATATAATAAAATTCCATAGCTTTGTGTTTTGTACTTAATACAAAAACATTACCAATTTTTGTTACAACCGAATAAAGTATAGTCCTAACTAAACTACAATAAACCAAAAATCACGAATCTCGTCCACAAAAACTACCAGAAAATGTCTAGTGGCAAAAATATCGAGCATAAAAACGGTGGCGCGTGATCGAAATGGTTCGCGGTTCGATTCGTTACAAACGGACGGCAAATCCTGGTTCGTCTGGCCACGTTGAAAAAATAACGAGTATTTGGAATCGACGAGTTGCGGAATACGAGTAGAGTGAAGTTGACGACCATAACTCGGCCTGGCCTTCCGTTCAACGAAGTTCGTGTCGATTTTCCAGGGCAGTTTTCCAACGAGAAAACGATTCGAGCCGTTAAAGTCGTATGTTTGTTTTGGAAGTTGCGCATCGTCGCTTTTCAGTCCACCGCAGCCGCCATCTCGACTCTTCACCCGGGCAACCGGCAATATCTCGTGTGCTTGCCACCCACTGGCTGGCCACCCATCCGATGGTGGCTGGGTGAAAGAGCACCCTTTTGGGGTTTGTGATGCGTGCAGATGGCCGTGCAGAGGGAAATCACGCGTGGCTGCGCTCAACTGCACGGTTGCACCGAATACATGCCGACCACCGGCGAAACGTTCGACCAACCAACACCAATTAAGCCAATGACGGTCTCTGACACCGATGATAATGCTAACGCTACGCGTTTTCGAGACCATGTATCCTATAACATGACACCAAAGAGTGTTGTTGCGAGGGAAAAGATGGTAGAGCAGGGTTGAAGTTATGATTTTAGCTTGTGAAATCTTTCATGGTGAGGCTTAAATGTGATCACTTAATAGTTCAGGTCATTTTTTGAAATAAATAACGTATTTATTCGTACATTAAATGTGTCTTTCTGATGACAAAATTCCTTTCTGCTTTTAAGAACGAAGTAAACTTTGAAGAAAATATTGACGATAGTTTCAATAGAGTTAATAATACTTTTTATCATTTTTAAGCAAAGAAACAGCAAGTTAAAAATTTTTATTGATACATGTACTCTATGAATTTTACCATAAAGAATTTTATTACATACATTGACACAATTTCTATTTAAATTTTATGTTATAAAATAACAGTTTTATATAGAAGGTTTGCATAGAAGGAACATTTTCGAAGAATGAGAATTGGGGCAGATTTTAAGAGTCTTAAAGACAGATTTCTACAGGTAATATTAACTCGAATAACTTTTTTTAAATTGCATTGAAAGTTGCAATTATAATTATTTTCAGCTTTAAATTTATCCAGCTCTTTCATATCCTTCAATTGAAATTCCATCTACGTTCTTTGATATTACAGTAATTTTTATGAAAATACAATTTCATATATATTCTTCAACTAATTTTTAATACATAAGGCTAGTGAAACATAAATAAATATGAAAAATGTATAAAATAAGGCTAAATAGATACATTCTACATTCAGAATTAAAGACGTTTAAACTTTACTACCTAACATTAAGAAATGTGTCTTAAGTATAAACAGAAAATCATGTCTCGCGGTATTCATAATCCAAATCATTTGAAAATAAATTAGAAAAAGTTAGAATAAAGAGAAGCTATCTAATTCGAGAGATTGGACCGAAAGTTGAAAGTGCAACGTTCTCGAAATAATCACAAATTGAAGGTAATTATCACGTTCAGATCGATATTCGTCGATTGAATGCTGGGATTCCCTATTGAAGCCGTTTTTTCATTGAGTCTTGTACTTTCCTTAATAGACACTCTCCCTTCTTTAATCCGGATAATAGCGTTGCGAAGTAATTAAGCTCTTTGTCTTCTGTCTTCTTGTATTTAGTTACAAAGAAAACGTCAGGAAGCTTCGTGACTTGTTGCACAAACTGTCATGTCATACGATGGAGCGTTCTGTATAGGAGACAAAGCACCTTATTCGTCGCAAAAGGACTTCCCATCTTTATAATAGATCACCAGATCAGCCTAAGAACCAACATGTTCCTTACGAACTTTCTATCAGAAGGTTTCTAGCTTTGCTATCCTAACATTTCTATTCTATTTGTAAATGCGTGTCACAATTTTTCATTGACAATTTTCCATTGTTAAATAAATATTATATATATATGTGTGTATATATATATATTTGATGAAAATATTTTGAAAATTATTTATGAAATAACTATTTAAGTGTGCATTATCGCCCTGCTGCTTTTTCCTCGATCATCTGGTTTCCGGCATTTGGCATTCCAACACGTTTCAAAACAGTTTGTTGGGTACGTTTACGCATCATGCGTTCCAGTAGATAGATCCCTGTGCAGATGCGTGCGGTTGAATTTTATTACAGGGCAGAAGGGGGCATCGATAATTGCGCGATCGGTGCAATCAAACGTGGCCGACAATGAACAATATATAATATTCGTATCACATCAAACGGCGGGCTGATCTCGAATGCCTCGCGAAATTTTCAGACGCATAATGGCCGATTGCGTAAAGCAATTTCGCGGGTCATTGCCACTGAAAGGCATCAGCCCCTTCAGCCGTCTCGATGAATCGATGTCCTCGTGGGCTCCACTAATTTTTCCGTTGAATGGTTTAAATCTCTGTAACGGTAAGGTGTTACAATTTATTTTCTCTCGACTAAAATGAAGTTGCCTTCTTTTATTAGCCGCAAATTCGTAGAATTATTTGGAACTTAAAAAAGTAGCACAATTAAATATTAAGTTTTAACACATATACATAATGTAAGAAGAATGTGATATATAATAAATAATATATATAATATATAATAAGAAGTAGAAAATTCAATTGAGAAATTACATACGAGATTTTAGGTAAACGTCTCTGAGTTGCGCTTCTACTTCGCACAAAACTTTTCCAACAACGTTATAGTATGATTCTTAAATTATATTCAAAAACTGATCTAATACTTGTGAACGTGGGTGTACATCAATTTAGAAAAATCGAGATCTAAAAAGAAAAATCTTAAATCATGTCGTTGTAAAATACACAGATGAAATACACAGATTTTACGATGACACCCATGACACCAAAGTCAAAGATCCCAATAGAGAATCAACCGATTCAACTACATACAATCGCCTTGAAGCTCACCCACGGTCCTCAGTTCTCGAGTAACCTGTGACGAATCCCTTGGCTCCGGGGTGGTCCGTGGCTAGTGGCTCGACCTCGGCGTAGATCGAAGCCGCTCTCTCGACCTCGAGGTTATCCGAGTAGTTACCGCGATCTTGAGGTCATGGTTGCTGAGGTATCGCGACTCCCGGGTGGTCCGTAGCTAGGCGAGATCTCCGACTAGTGTTACATACGTTTTTCAGTTCGTGGCTCCTCCCTAATCCTCCAAATTAATAGATACCATATCGCAAAGCAAAGTTATGAAATTTGAATATTTCTAAGCTCAAATTTTCTCGAGGTTAGTCTTTTCAAAAATTGTAATATCTCGCGACGTTGCTATGAAGATGTTGTAGATTAAATTGTAGGTGAAATAACAGATTCTAGTCAATTATCCAAAGGTAATTTATTATGCGACGTAAGAACATATATTTTACAAAAATTAGAGATTCTTATGGTAAACATTTATTTAACACAGTTTTTTAAAGCTGTACTGAGAATACTAACAAAGTTAAAAATTATAAAATTCTATAGCTTATTATCGTTATCAATACATATTTAAAATGATTGGTATCATTGCCAATCTAGATTTACAGAAAGGGAGAACCGTCAGATAGAGTATAGCGGAGTGGTTGAGTTGGGATGGAAGAGCACCTTTTAGGAGCTTAGAGATTACACTTGGGACGAGCTAGTAGTAATGCAGAGGTGAATCTCGCAAGAGCAAGCCGCTCATTCCCACGAAGGATTCGACAGAACTTATAATACCTACGATGTGGGATCGGTTGCGGCACGCTTCTACCACCTAACTGTCGCCCTCTTGACGCTATCGTTTCGTCTTTAGACACCCTTCCCTTACTCGCGTCGCTACGCATTCATAATTCAATGTCAAGCGCCACTTATCGAGCCCCTGGACCCTTTAACTCTTCAACGAATTTGATTTATTTCCTTTCTCCGTGCCAGTCTTCGTAGAAGCGACGATCATATCGAATTGAATGAAAAAATTGATCCATATATCAACAGATCGTGAAACGTACAGTTGCTATTAATTGTTCGTTTATAGGTATTTGTAGAATTCTTCTGCATCTTCTATCATAGGCAAAAAGACATGATAAATCCTTTTTTTCGATTTTAATTTAATGCCACTTTATGCCTAAAAAAGGATACTATTCACGTTCAACATATAAGTAGGCTACGGATGTTTATGCATTTATTGGAAATTTTAAAGTACAGGAATGCACTGAATTCGTATAATATATAAAAATATATAAAAAATGTTAGCATAGTACATATTATAATATTTGGTAAATAAAACATATTTCTGCTTAGGTCCTGTTTCTTACATTGTATTCAATAAAACATAAATTTGCATAAACATCCGAAATCTATTCATAAGATATCATTTGCCAACGATCATTTCCCTGGTCGTAGCAAGTTTCAATTCGTCGAGCGACGTCAAACACTCGCTGGGAGGTCTGCCACCCAATTTCCGACGCAGCAATTTCCCGTAGCGTGGAGAGACGACTAAACACGAGACATCTTCTTAGGAAAGAGTCGCTTTCGGCTCATCTGCTCGAGCCAATATTATCAATCGATTCGTCGACGCTGATAATGAAATAAAACTGTCCGCTTATTTTCATCTTCCGTGATGCAGAAAAGTCTCGCAATGTTACTTTGTACCGTTTTACCAGACGAGTTGGATAATTGCTTCGATTATTTACAAGATTTTCTCTCTACAGATTAAAGTAGTACTGGCAGTTACGCGACGGTACTTCATCTACTTTGAAGCATACTCTTCTTCCTCCTTTCTTTCATCTTCTACCTCATCTTTATCGCCCTCTGGCCCCTTCCAATCGTTTTCGTTGCTCTATCTTGAACTCGATGCAGCCTCTCGTTCTGTCTTTCAAGGCCTAATCCGATTACGATGGAACGAGGTGTTCGTTCGGGTGTAACTCCGTGATAATGGATATTGCTATTCAAAGTATTTCTCGCGTTAAATGAGTTCCGCCTGGATTCACCGGAGGAGAAGATTTTGCGGTTCGATGCGACACTTAATTTCTTTTCTCCCCAGATGATTTCTAATATCTAAGCAGCCTGAACCGTTTTTGCGCTTCAGATGATCGAGGCGCGTGCGTTAAACGAGAAACTATTCAGACTAAGAATATGGGTCTTTTTAAATACCGACGTCATCTCGCACAATTGAACTTATATTATTAGCGAAACCGAAAGTGTTGAAACTGTTGTTTCATGTTATATCTTTATCTGATTATATTCACAGTTTTAGTACTAACCCAAAATTTTAATAATTAATTGATAATTAATATGATATAATATATTATAATATAATATCAACAGACATATGTATGTATTTTATTGTGTATAACGTATATCCTTTAGTTTAAGTATCATAGGAACCGAGAGTTGTTTCGAGATATCCCGTATATACATATATATATATATATATATATATATATATATATATATATATATATTTAGTGGATCGTGCAAGCACAAGACAGTCCTTTTCTCTCCATCGCGTGCGACGTGGCCAGACTGCGGAAATCGATGATTTCCACATTGCGTTCCTTTACCGTTGCGTCTGTAGCGTTTCCAGCATACACACAACAGGCTTCCTGCTGGAACCGGTGCTCGACGTACTTGCCAAAATAAATACCGTGCCACAGTAAACTCGAGGCACGCCTCTGTCTTACCTGCTACAGCAGACACATCGCCCATTCAGCTTCTGTGCAACGAAAGAGGCACTTCTTTGGCCACTAAAGATGTTTTCTTTGGCCGAACACGTATGTACATACTCTCCTGTTCAAAAGTATTAAGTATTTTTTGCTTTTATACAAGATGTGATAATTCATTTAAATCATCAAGTAAACGATTAACCGACCACGATGTTGGCTTCTGAGCGATTCAATTCTTCATATTTTCGTTCATATTTCATTTTCGTTCCTACAAACTAATTATACGCTTTATCAGTTAAACGAAATTCGTATGAAACAGAAGCTGTAATAATAAAGAGGCGTTAAGTGGTAGAAAAAAAGGCAGAGACGTCTAACGAAAAGGAGCCTCGAGTGATGTTCAAAGGCGAAGAGAAACGTCTAATGCCATAGTGGCATTTGCATACTTAGGTATTCATGCAAGGAAAGCTTTCGTCGCCGCATTACACGATCCGGGATTGTTATGCGAATACGCAACAGCTCTCGCAAAGTAACTAACAATAACCTACAAGTGGCTATAGATACGTTGCAGCTACCTATAACTTACTGCGTGGAGTACTTGAAACTGTGCGTATAACGTACAACGTGACGTCAATCGATAAAATATCTTCATATTTTGTATTTCGCTGGTGTTAAAAAACAAATTTCATTATCCAGTGGCGGGTTTCATTATTCGTCCGGATGCGGTTACGCATTGCCGTCTTTGTTACACTTTCCTGCTGTGAATTATTAAGTTTTTTATGCAATTCGATCTTATTTTGTACGATTCTCGAAAACCTATTGAAAACCTATATGCATAGCGTTTTGATAACCGGTAGATAAATTGTACTATTTACATTGTACTTTGAAAATTTAATTTTGATCATTCTCTGTGATGCCATCCTCATTTTTGAAAAAAAATGCTGCCCACCGGACACGTGATCTCTTGTCCGTCGCCTCGTTCGTAGGCTGCTTATCCGCTTTCCTCCTCGAGAAGTTACGTGAACATCGTGTTTCTCCAGCGTCGTTGATTTTCAACTTCACGTCCACGAGTACACGCGCTTCTGTTGATACACGTGCACGTACGTACACGAATACTAACAGCTGTGTACATGGTATCTCTAGCTACGTTTCGTTCCAAGTAAGCTCTAAACTGACAGGCTATGATGTTACACAGCTGCTTAGAATAAGCTACGCACAAATATTTTAATGTATTTTTAATAACATCCTTTGTTTATTTGTAGAGATAAAAATGATATTCAGACGTGTATTGAGGCGTAAGCCAAGGATCAAAATCAGAACATTCAGTCAGATGTCCTTTTACACAATCTACTTTCTTTTCTAAAATATAAAAAAAAAACTATACGCTATTGGAGTATAATATGTTATTATGAAAACTAGCAATTGACAAACTAACTCAATGAAAACGAAAATTTACACTTTCATCGATGATTCGAGACAAGAGTGTAAAGATAAGATTCTTATTAATGAATTGTCATAGAATCGGAACACGTGAATCGGAACCACGGTCGCATTCCTATGTTATGAAGGGTCATGCAGTTCGTGGCCCTGGGTTCTAGAATCTCAAGGGTTCCGTTCCAAGCTTTCGCTCACAGCCACGGCCTCGTGAAGCATGGTAGTCCAAACTGCTAGGAAGTGATCCGTGGAAGGTCGTACCACTCGCGTTTCGACCGTTTCGAATTCCTCGAACGTCCGGGTTCGCGATGGCTATGCCATTTTGTGGTTTCATACCTGAGAAACGCCTAGGGACCGGAACCACTTATCGAAGTCCTCGAGTATTCGTATATTTCGTACTAGAATTCTGTTAGATAATAATTTGGTAGAACGTCTAGTCGATGCAGATATGCGTTTAATACGCATATAAATTCCCAACTACATTGTAGGATATCGTGCCTGGTCAATTGAACCTGAATAATCGTCAGATGAATTTTGATTCATTCTTTGAATCGATGAGAGAGTGACAAAGTTTCGAAACATTCGAATGTCGAATCTATACTATAATATCTTAGTGCTTCTTAAATTTTTAAGTTTCAGTTGGAACTTTGAAATTATACGAAAGTTCAATCGTACAAGATTACACACGAAACTAATATTAGTTCAATTATACAAAATAGCCTGAGCAAGCATTGATACAGGCTGAAATAAATTTTTCAACTGATTTATTACATTATTAATGGACCGTACTTTATATCGTATTTGTACTGTATCTTTATAGAATTACGATTTCCAGGGAAGGTTGTAGCTTCAAAAGTAAGGCAAAAAGAAGACATTGCCTTGCGGTACGTTGTTTTACGACACAAAGCCTCGTAAAGAGTTCGTACAAGCGCATAATGGCCGTCGTTTGCTCGTAAGTTAATTCTCGGCTGGACGTTATCCGGTAGTAGGTGATGTACGCGTGTGTTTATAGTGCCACGGGGATTACTTCCGTTCAGCATAGACACCAACCGCAGAAAACAGCCGCTTACGGTGCTTTTCATTACATCGCCTGCGCGATCGCCCGTGGCTCGTCCCGTTTACGCCTGTCACACGGGACCAGCGAAGTCTTCATACCGTAGACATCCCACGAATCGGTCAAATATCCGTTCGCTCCCCGTAAATTCATCGAAAGATCACGTCCTCGTTGTATTTCATGTTTATACAATTTTATCGGTTCCTTCGCGTGGATTCGCGTATATGTTCCCTTAGCTTCATTTGGTTTTTCTGAAGAGAAATACGTGGATATATTTCCCGTATCAAATTAAAAAAAAATACATATTTATAAGTAACAGTACGATGAAAGTAAATTAAAGTTGTAGTGTTTTAGAGTATGTTCATTTTTCAATCTATGGAAAATGACTGTTAATATGTTAATATGTAATATGCCAGTGGTCACGTTAAATATGTATAAAGTCGTGAAAGCGCAGTTGGAATTCATTAACTAATCAGACTTTGGGTTGGTTACATCGTACGTTAGAATAGAATAAAATATAAAATAAATAATAAAAAAATAAGTCTTAAAATAGAATTTTAAATCTTGCGACTGATTTGTCTGATACAGATTCAAATAAACATTTTTTTCTATTTGTTATAATAATTATTATAATATTCCAAATGAAATATTGAAGCATTGGAAAAATATTGAAACAAGGCTGTAAAAAATGAAATTTCGTTAAGTTCAAAAATTTCATAAGGAGGACACTTTTTTAGCATAATTTTATTACCAGTATCCTTCGCATCCTTTACAATAAACAAATTCCATCAAATGTAAGAAGATAAGGAACGTCGTAAATACCGAAGAAATACGGAATTTTCCAATATTACTATCTCATTCATTCACGATGCTAATATATGTATATTTAACGAATAATTTATTATACTCTACGGAAAATGGTCTCATATTTGGTCTTGTCATCCGCAACGCTTTTAACATGTATTGTAATTCCACGATTACATTCGACTTATGTGTTTTGACGATAGATTTAAATACAGATAAACGATCTTGAGCTTGAAACCAGAAACAGGAGACAACTGCAGAGAAGATGTACAATCGATCACAAAATTCTACATATCTTACTCAATTCTCATTAAGACATAAACTGAATTTGATCAATATATTAACATATTTCTAGAAGAATTTAAAATAATATAAACATTTAGCTCACAAACTCTTGGGACTACATTTTAATTTTAATTTTATCAATACCAAAGGTTAAGATTTTATTTAACTCATATACAGTTTCTGTGAGCTAACGTATAGCTAATTTATTAGAAGCTTTATGTGATTTATAAGTAGCGGTGTACGTAGACTTCTGATTGACTGTAAATCGTTCCACCTCTTTACACGCATAAGAATAAAACGATTGTAAAAATACGTTCTTTCTATTCTCTCTCACGGAACGATAATTAAATCTATCAATCGTCAACTCCTCAATGATCCATTTTTCCTTTCAAATCCTCACTCCTTCCTTCCCAAAATCCAGTCCACTTCGCTTTCCCCTTCCCTCTCAACCAATCCAAGCAGAATAATTTACCTCGTTATATTTAATTTATAATCATTTTTCTTACTCCATAGCTCACTCACTTCATCAAGTCTCTTCTCTTTCCCAGCTCCATTCTGCCTCTTCCGATTTACTCCTAGGACCGCTTCTATAAACTTGCTCCTCCTCCGATGGCCAATTAGATCTCAGAGAATCCTCCTCAACGTCCGATGACTTCACACTATTTTTCTTAGAACTCTTACTCCTCTCAGTTGAAACTGACTCCGTTTCTTCAGACCTCGAACTCATTCTCGTGTTATCATCAATGTCACTACTACTATGAGCCAGCATAACCGATTCCGACTCATCATCAGCAAACATGCCAGTGTCTTCGTACTGTTCTCCACTAAATTCCTTTCTAATTTCTTTAGTTTCCTTAGATTCGTCATCTTTCGATTTCATTTCTGTTTTAGATTGTTCTTTAGATTCTTTAATAACGTATGCAGCGCTATCTTCCTCAGACCTAGACTTCTGCATCTGCCAAGCTTTCTTAAAAGGATGCTCTCTTTCCTGCTGCACCAATTTTGGCCTTTCGGGAAGAAGATACTCAGGATCTTCTTCACTAGCCTGGCTTTTAATAATCGACTCTCTTTTATACAAACCAGAAGAAGACCTAAGTAAACCTTCGCCCTCTTTCTTTCCAACAGTCAATTCAAACTCTACAAAGTCAAAATCTTCCTGGGGTAACCTAGAAAGGTCCTGAACAGATTTTCTTTTACTATCTTTTGTTAGAACGAAGTTATAAGTATCAATATCGTCGTCTTCTTCGATAGAAGTCACCTGACTACTGCTGGTATAAGATTTTCTTGTGGAATCCCAAATCGCTTCTTCCTCACTTTGGGTGTCTTCTCTTGGAGGAGGAGCTTGTTCACGATATTCTCTTCTTCGTCGAATATAGTCGTCTTCAGGTTCACTTCGTTCTTGAGAAGAGCCTAATTGAGCAACACGCGAACCTACACTAACCGTCCAGGAATCCATATTGTCATCTCCTGTTGGATCTTTTAGCAATGCTAACTTTCCTTCCGCTGAGGATCTTCGTAAAGAGATCAAGTTTTCTTCTTCAGATACGGGATCTCGTGTCGCCAGTTTTTCCATGAATTGCTTTCGACGTATTCTCAACTCGCTCTCCCAATCCTCTTCGTCGCTGATCCTTGGTTCTACGTGTCTCTTTTCAATTCTTCTCTGTTGAGGAAAATGTTCTTCTTCGCTTTCTGAGGAGAAGGTTTTTGAGACTCTTGATTGTCTTTGTATAGGCTCGCGTTCTTCGGATTTTCTGGAAGGTCTTTTGGAATCTTTAGGAAGGTCCCAGGAACGGTAATCGTCCGATTCCCTGATCACGGATCTCCCTCTGGATTGCGATCGCCTGTACCTCGGATTATTTTCGTCCTCTTCTTCATATTTGGTTCTTGGATAGTCTTCCTCGTCCTCGCTGTCCCGTGTGGATAATTTTTTAGTGTCGAGACTTCTTGACAGAGAGCGTCTGCTTCGTTTAATTGATTCTTCTCGCTCTTGTTGCGCTCTAGAAAGATTTAGAGTAGAAGTTATGGTTTTGATCGTATATAACTGTATTTATATTGAAAAAAGTTCAATATAAAAATGTTTTCCAACAAATGAATAGTCACCTTAAAGCTTCGTTCTCCTGATAATCCCTTTGACTGCTTTTGCTTCTTCTTCCACGATCTCTATAGTCTTCGGTATTATTTGAGAATCTTTTGTTATCATTCTTTAGCCAATATGACGAATATTCGACTTCAGATGGTTCACGACTAATAAATGATCGTCTTCTGCCAGTTGACTTTTTTAAGATAGGCATGTCTACTCGTTCTTCGTCTTCTATACTCTCATTGGAGTATTTTGCACCACCATCTACTATGTCTCTTTGCCAGTCCCAGCCTGTTGAAGCTACTTCGTCTTCTTCGAACATTTTCTTTTCATGGAGTTCTGATTTTGGAGCTTTTGAGGTTTTCGAGATTTCTGAGGTTGAAGACTCGACGATTGCTGATTTCTCTGATATTGCTACTTCTGCGTTCAGGGAGTCTGTACTCTCCATGAGCACGTTCTTGATCTCTTGCATAGGAATATCGAAGAATAAGGTTAGGATGATGGAGATGATTATGACTGTTGCTGCTTCCAGAAGATCTAGCTGGATAGGTATACTTTATTTTAGTACCCTAGTTATTTTAACCTATTAACTAATTCATTTTTCAAATACAATAGTTTGAAAAATTCATGAAATTGAATGTTAATTGCAACAAATTAATTGTAATTGTTTGCAACAGAAATTTTAATGTTTTTTCTCGTTAAAGAAAAAAACATAAAGACGCATTAAGAAAGAAGAGGTCTCTATTTTTTTTTTTAATTTTGAAAGGAAATATACAAATTATTATATCTAATAGATTAGGAATCTGAGTGGCAAGTTAATTCATTTTCGGCGATTAACAAAAAATATGGATACTGTTTTTCGAGATTCATATTATACATACGCCTCTGTGAAGATGAAATTCGCTAGAGTGTCTGGTGGTCCCAACGTTGTAGAAAAATACTGCGAATTGTGTTAGATATACAGCGTACGATATTCTGCTGAAGAGTAATAGCCAGTAGTTCGAAAGGAATCTATTTAATATACCTATAAATAAAAATTAGCATTGTTAATAAATAATCGAAATTGTGTGTTAACGCCTAATATTCAACAATTTAAGAAAGACCTCCGTGATTGGTGTAGCACGCAAAAATAAGCCAACATAAAGCCAAGGTCCAAAAGACTGGACTGATCACAACATAATTGGTTGCTTCTTCAGCATCGTACACATAGTCCCTTCTGGCTAAGTGCCATGGTGAAAATAACGACCAGGACCCCAAGGCCATCGCGATCAACCATCCCAAGATCACTAACACCTGAAATTAGTACGATACATCTCGTTCATTTGGTGGGTCACGGTATTTTGAATTGTAGAATAAATCTTATCTGCAGTCTACTATACCTTGTGGATCCTGACGTCTCTTCCTGTGTGCCGTAATAACACACCAAGTCCTACACCAAATATATACGGCGTTGCTCTATGCAATGGTAATGCGTAAATTAAATTGGCAGTCCTGTAAAGGTGCTTCAATCTGAAACCAAGGGCTTGCGCTTAAAATAATTGAATATGAAATTAAGAAGCTTATATTTTTTTAAATTGGCAAGATATACTTACGACATTCCATGGAAAACAACAACGGAAAGATAATTGCTCATCGTTGCTACGTAACGGAGTGTAGCTGACAATAAGACGAAGAAAAATATTACAAGAATCCCAATGATAGGCCTGCATTCTAAGAAGAATACCAACATTGGGGCTAATAGTGACAATTGCATGTCTAAAGCCAACTGGTGGGTATGAGTTGCACACTATCGATCAAGAAAAATTTGTTAAATCGAATGAAGTTGACCGAAGTTAATCAAGTTGATGAAACGCAAAGACTAATTTTATAATAGAATTCAAATTAACGACGATTGGTGCGCTAGTAACATTGAAAGAACACAAGATCTAATTGTAAATGAAAACGAAGTTAATCTTTTAGAATAATTTGGAATGTTTGTGCTTATGATAATCGATAAATAGGATTATAATCGTGATTATGTTGCAAAGTCCTCGTACAGTTTCAGAACGATTTATATACCATCTCTTCGAAGGGGAAGAAATTTTGTATGTATAACAAATTCGTCCACGCGTTGCTTTTGCAAAGCTCTGCATTTGGTACTACGACGCTATTCCATTGTGGTCCCGATCCAATGTGCTCCATTATGAACGCGTACCAAAATACCACTGCGAGTAACGCTGGGGTGAGTCTGAAAAGTAGCATCGAAAGAATCAATATACTTTAACAAAAGTAATTAACAAAATGGAAATTCAAGAACTCGGTGTTAAAATTCAAATTGAGGTATTTGATTTTATTATCCTTTTCTTATACAGTGAAATATTTATAACAATTTTGGTTGAATAAGAATATAACTTTAAAGTCAAATGTAACTTTTCAAAATTTTCTGAAATAACGAAATTATGTGGAAGAATATTTATACGCTGATATAAAGAAAAATTTCACTGTTAATAAATTAATAAATAAATTTATTAGTGAGAACGTGAAATAAAATATCTGACATTGGTTTAATAATCAAATGAGTCAACCATAACTTACCTGATATATCTGGCAATAAAACGGCAAAACCATCGTATCTCGCCCCGTGTTATAAATTCGTGCGCCATGTTGAAAGCAGCTAGGACACCGCTAAGCAATAAAAACGCGTCTGTGTAAACCATCGACACCCTCATTATCGAGCTGATAGGAGAGTTCGCTACCTATTTTAACACCAGACATTAAACGCAAATTTCAACGACACAGAAAACCAATGAAAAGAAATGCTAATTCTATTTCTTCAGTTGAGTTCACAAAAACATGAATTTTCATAGAAATCCGCGGTATTATAATAAAGAATTATTTGTCCTAATACGTTTGTAGCGAATATGTATATCTTTATCCTTACCTCTGTGAGTTCGATTCGATTGGAAAACGGCAACATCGAAATCGGTATAATTTGATGACCAATGTAAAGCATAATCGTGACGAGTGTCCTTATTCCATGAATGCATGTAATATCGACATAGCTGGATCCTTTACTGAATAAAGATCTGAGGGTTCTCCGTAAGGAAAAGGACATTATTATTCTCTCCGAATAGTTTCCTGTAAAGGACAACGATCGTGTAATAAAAATTTGTGATATCGTACGTAGAATAAAATATTTAAAACGAAACTAATTAATAAAGTTAGAAGATCTTTTAAGCGCATTAACTTGCAGAAAATATAGAATGTTATGAGAATCTACCTTTTCCTTCCGACACCACTAAATAATCTCTCGTGGTTGCTACAGCGACGAGACAGACGATCATTGCGTAGAAATATCTATAAAGAAAATTGGAAAGAAGAAAAAAGGAATTAAATATTTCATTTTATTATTGTTATAATTTTTAATCAGATAATATGAGAATTGGAGAATTTTGTAATATCTGAATTTTGTTAAGGAACCCACAATTGTCAATAAAAAGACAATTATTTTCATTGTTGCCTACTTTGAGAAGGTAATGTGAAAACGGATTTCTGTAGTTTTGATCATTTTATAAGAACTTCTATAGGAAACATAATTATGAAATAATCTGATAGTTCTAACGTTTTAATAAAATTGTTTTAGTGGTCTCTCATAAGAATAGAGCTCGATTGTGAATTCCTTAAATTGATTTAATTCGATAATTATAAATATACTGCGGATTTTTATGCAAATTTACATTTTTGTGAACTCAATTGGAGAAATGGAAGTTAAGCAGAAATTTATTTTACCCACAGTAAGTATAACGAGTATAATTTGGAGATTTTTGAATATTATATGCATTCTGTACATTTTTATACCTTGTAAATTTCACATAAATGCATAAAATCCGCCATTTAATTATAAATATAAATACATACAGAACACCGATCGTCTCTTTCGAATAGCTTCGTGATTTTTGTTTGACGTAGCACATGTTAGGATTGACATCTACCATGAATGTAATTCCTACGGTAGAGTTATAGTCGTTTAATGCTTCCTCGACAACGATTCGTGCGTCTTCAGCGGAACACGCCGCTGGAAGACACACTGCCCAGTTCACTGTCGTGAATTTTGGAATGAAGTGACCAGGCTGAAAAAGTGAACGTTCATCATGATAGAATTTCTCGAAAGTTTGGTCATTCATTAATCTTCACAGTGTGAAAAAGTAATATGAAAAAATATTCACTGATATTGAAAACAATGTGCTTTTGGTTGCAGCGAGAAGATCAATATCGTTGATAAAATGCAAACAAAAAAATACAATCATTCACTTACGTCGTACATACTTCCTCTTATGAAAGAACGTGCCTGCATCATATTAACAGGAAGCTTCATGTCCGGATGAGACGGATACAAATCTATATTGGCCAAACAATATTTGCCCTGCACCCTTATCGTTTTTTCATTCAATTTCACGTGCGCCATCACACCCAAACACTCGTCAAAATCTCCAAGTTGGTTCACGTTCCCTCGCAATAGACCCGATGGAATTTTTGCGCTCGAATCTAACACTGATCCCACAGAGACAATGAAACACGATTGGATAAAATATTGACAATATGATTCGGAAAATTTCCAGACGAAAAATCAGAGGAAGAATAGAATCAAAAACCATGTTCAACTTTAAATTAATTACTTCATTTTCGAAAATATAATACGTCGACTATTGGACCGAAATCACGTGGCTTTTTATTCTGACTGAAATATTTCTTTTCAAACTCGTCGACCATTCCGATGCCATTTGAAAATTATTCGTGCGTGACGCCAACGTAACGTCGTCAATACTCAACGTGGTAGAATAGATAAAATTTGTTAAAACGAACATATGGAAAAAAGAGGTGACTTACTTTGCAATGCCCATAACTTATAACCCCGTAATTGTCGTAGGAAGATCTTGCCATGCTGCTGACATTCGAAGTTCTCAACGGCCGTGAAATTTGGCACGAATGTCGGTACGCGTAGTATCGCTTCGTTCAATCGAGCCAAAGTGAAAGAAGCTTCCACGTGCGTTTTCGTTTTTACTTTCGACTCATCTTCTGCAACACAATATCATACTCATTTTACTCCAAAAATTCGACAAAGATTTCTTTCTGCGATGATTTTCTCCGTGGACAACTGGATAAAACACGATTTACATTATACTGGATGAAACGATTTATATCGACATAATTCCAATAACTACATTTGATCTTGTATTTACAAGTATTGTTTTTCCGCAAATTCCAAAGAACAAATTAATAAATCACGACATTCAATCTTTCACGATACTCACTATCGGATCGTTTAATTTCTGTAACTTTAGCCGGAGCTTGAGCACTGGTTGTTTTCACTTTTGCCGGTTCCCGTGTTTTCGACACTTCCGGTTTTACCTTCGTGCTTTCTTCCGTTTTCGCCGGAATCTTTGTCCTTTCTTCCGTTTTCACCGGAATCTTTGTCCTTTCTTCCGTCTTCACCGGAACCTTCGTTTTCTCCTCCGTCTTCACCGGAACCTTCGTTTTCTCCTCCGTCTTCACCAGAACCTTCGTTTTCTCCTCCGTCTTCACCGGAACTTTCGCTTTTCCCTCTGTCTTCGCCGGAACCTTCGCCGTTTCCTCTGTCTTCACTGAAATCTGCTCTTTTTTTTCCGGCTTCACGACAATTTTCGATTCAGGAGATTCGATTTCAGCTTTCGTTATTTTCACGGGTTCCACTTTCTTCGTGGCTTCAACTAGCTTCGATGGTTCTTCCATCGACTTCTTTTCATATAATTTTTGAATCTTCTTCACGCTTTCCTCTGGTTTCTTCTCTACTTTTGGTATTTCCTTTGGTTTTTCTGTAACAATTGCTATTTCTGCCGACCTAACCTTATCTTTGTCCGCGTGTCTAACCTTTTCTAGTTTTCGTGGTGGAGGTAGAACAATTTTTTCTTCTTCTTCTTCATCTTCGTCTTCGTNCTTCGTCTTCGTCTTCGTCTTCGTCTTCGTCTTCGTCTTCGTCTTCGTCTTCGTCTTCGTCTTCGTCCTCGTCCTCGTCTTCGTCTTCGCCTTCGTCTTCGTCTTCTTCAATCTTCTCTTGCTTCTTAGATTTCATTGTCTCTTTCAATTCTTTTTCTAAACTTATTTTTCTCTTCAAATCCACTTTTTCACTTATCTTCTCATCTTCCTCTGTATCTTCTACAAGTTTCTTTGCAGCCAGTTTTCCATGAACATCTCTCCTAAATTTCTTTCCATGTTTTTCTTCTTCATCCTCATCTTCGTCCTTTTCATCCTTCTCTTGTTTCTTAGATTTCAAGCCCTTCTCCAAACTTACTTTCTTCTTCGAATCCACTTTCTCGCTCTTCTCTTCATCTTCCTCGGTATCCTCTACAAGTTTCTTCATAATTACTTTTCTATCTTCTTCTTCATCGCTATCACCATCATCATCATTTTCACTTATTTCCTCCTCCTCCTCTTCTTCATCCTGATCCTCGTCGTAACTCACAATTACTTCGTCAGTATCTTCTTCTATCTCCACGATCACTTCGTCATCCTCATCCTCATCCTCTTCAAGACTCTTCTCTATCCAATCAGAAACACGTCCACCTCCTTCATGTTTCGTATACTTTTCTTCTTCTGTTACTCTATCGTCATCCGTCGACGTCAGCTCGACAGGTGGTTTCTTAGGAGCACTGGCAAGCCGCGAAGTGTCGTGCCACTTTTTGTTCGACGTGGCCGTGATCGTCTTCTCCTGGCATCTGCCAAAGATGGAAGTGCAGGTGGCGCGATGTGGTTGCTCCGTCGACGATGGATGATCTCGAATACGGAAGCCATAGCAACAACTATAGAGAAGCAACACCAGAGCCAGTAATCCAACGCACTTGCCCAAAAGGGCGGCAGCCATGTCACCGCAACCTTCGCATGGAAGAACCCACGATTCACCACTGGAAGCTTCAAAATTTGCTTCTTTTCTTCACTTATAATTACAAATACAAACACCTATTTCGTAACAGTTCTCTTTAATCTTCGCAAGTTTTTCAATCTTTTAATTCGAAGGGTTTTTGAAGTCTCAAGTAAATGTGTAAATCGCACACCAATTTTAACACAATTCTTCTAATCGTCACAGGTTGCCCAACTTTCTCGTTTTGAGGAGAAGAATTAGTAGGCAAGTCAATAAGTTACTAGAGTTCCGCAACGATTCAACTTTTTTCGATAGACGCAGCAACGATCGTTTCTAATCGTCATCAATTTGCCAGTCTTTCGTATAAAAAGTACTCGCAAACGAGCTTTCCTGTATCTCGTTTCAGACGATCAATTTTTCTGTTGATCGAAAGAATTTCCCCGAATTATCACCAATTCTCCAACTGCTCATGTTGAAGGGCTTTCAAAGAAATCTTTTTGTTTTTCGCCGCGAATGATTCTAATAGTCACCGACCTTTCCGTGTCTCGTCATAAGTGTACGAGTTTCTTTACTTATCGAAACGATTCTCTATAATTAACACCGATTTTTCCTTGTTTGGTCTCGAAAGACACGTTTTCCCGTTTATCTATGTGTAAACTTCCCTCTCCTCGCCACGAAGAACAGGTAACCCGGAGAGAGCTTCGAAAGACTATCGAATCATCCGGCTCGAAACGACGCGGCGGACCACGTCCCGGGCTAGCGATCTGCCTTCGTGAAAATTAGAACGCATGGCATCGTCCCAACCAGCTAGGAGTTTTATTTAGCATCAACATTTCGGAGTCTGCTGAGCCACGACGCGGCGGCCAGCGAAACTCTTCTGCACGTGCGCGAATAATGGTCGCCTCCGTGCGTTCCCTCGCATTTTCCACTCTTCGGAATAATCTACAGTTAACTGTTCCAGGTCGTAGCTTAGTTATCAGTGCAGTTAGACAAAATTCTCAAAGAAAGAAGATGAATAACTGAAAGAATACTTTTGTAGAACTTTTCTTATAAGTGCAATGGTGCACATGCATACCACAATTGTACTATTTTTTTCAATAAATTGTATTATTAATAATAATATAAATAGTAAAAGTTCCAAAATGAATTTTGCACAGAAATGTTGGTAAAATATCGTAACTATTTTTTTTCGTTGTAAAGTTGATTAGTGTGGTTTGTGTGTGTTCGATTGCGCAATGGTCCTCTCAGCTTGAAAAGTTAGGTTTCTCCGAGGTTTCCCACCGTACAGTTCGAAAATAATGTTTCGTGGCGAGTCGAAGTGACGCCCACGATCAGACGAAGGTTACACGAGATCGCCCTCGAGCATCTGGTTACGAATTTTGCGATAAAGTAGCGCGACGATGCGCCGTCTGGTATGCAGCCTTTGGGAGCCATCCAGATGTTGAGAATCGAGGATCATGAATTGATCGAAATTTAGATCTGACGCTTGATGTATTAGCTTTTTTTGATGAAAGAAAGGATAAGAGGTTTTGGAAAAATTTTTAAAGAAATTAAATCGCTCTTCTTTATTTTTTAATGATGGCTTGATGATAGGTTCAATTTATTCACGTACTCGTATATGTAAAGTATATTTTTTTAATTAAGAAATTTATCGACTTTACTGAAGTCATTCGTATGTTTTTGTTTCGAAAATGGAACTGGTATGATAAAATAAATGAAAAGGTTTTAAGGGCCTTGAAACATTTTGCACGAGTATTTGAAAGTATGCTCGACTTATTGTTAGAGAATTACGTGTTCAAAATATTTCGTTGTTTAAACTAAGATGGGAAAAAATAAATAAACGAAATACGTTTCTCTTTTCGTAGACAATTTTTTCTACGTATTTTTGCTCGAAATTATCTTCGATTTATTTCGAACAATACACAAAATTTTGGAAAGAACTTAAGGAACCTATATGTAAATTATGATTCATGCTTGGTGTCTCCCAAAAATTTTCTAAATATTGCTAATTGCTAAATTTATCACTCAATAATAATATAGACATACATCCTTTAAATACGTAAAATTTAATTTGTTCAAAAAATTAGATGAGAGAGAGAGAGAGAGGAAGAGAGACAAGTCGATGTCGTTATCTTAAAAATTGAATAGTTCTTAATAGTTTTTAAACTCTGATATTAATTCTAACGATATTTACTCCATATTAGACAACTTGCATTTAGCGTACAATGTCTTCACGATATACTTGTAATTCAAGCCAACTGTTACGTATTATGTTATATAATGCACTGTTGAGTACGATTTTCCAAATGAAATCGGGAAATATAATTTAACGCTACCTATAAGAACAATAAACTATAAAAGTAGGTATTATATATAAAATTATTATAATATTGTAACGAAACTAATGTAAAAATTATTATATTGTTGCATATCGTAACTTCTATAAAATTACTTTACGCTTGTTCTCCTCTATAATGGTAAAAAGTTACTAAAATAAAACACAATATTATAATGTTTACTATTAAATTAAAATTATACGAATGACATATTTGGAATTTTCCAAGTTTCTTACATTTTTAGTAGCTTCTCTACTGTAATTAAAATGTAATTTTTATAAATAACAAGAGCGAAACTTCATACTCGAATTATACGTAACTGTTGAAAGGATTGAAATACAGGGTACGAGAGAAGAAGAAATTTTGTCAAACAAAAAAGAAGTAGCATAACAAATACATGCATGAAATAAAATACATAGAAAATTCTCCTATTTTGAAACTTTTCAGTAACAAAATTCTGAGAATTTGAACTCAAACGAATGGCCACATCACGGAAAATAGATAAAACACTATTAAAATATGAATCTTCTTACTAATATATGATATAGTAGAAAACTAGACTGTAACGTATCTTTCATCGATATCTTACCGACATTTCCCACATTTTTACGAATACAGACCAGGTATATAGTCAATGAAATTGACTTGCAAATTTCGAAATCATATTCATAATTTGCAGCAAAACTTGTGAATTATATGCCGTCGCTAGATTTATTTTATAACTCGTTTGCATTGAGATTGCAGAGATGACAAACCTATGTAAATCTTACACAACCTTGTTTGAAGTGTGTAAAATGTAAAAAAAGAGTATACTGTATTAACAGTTATTGATAAACATTTACCATATATAATCAACAAGTTAAATAAAAAGCAAAATTCATCGATAACTTTATATGAAGCTAAAAAGAAAAAAAAAAAGAAAAAAATTATATAATGCTTGCGTAATACGAGTTCTCTATTATTTACATGACACGAATCATATATGAAATTGAGCGTAAAAATTAAACATATCTACGATAGGATAGCTTTGCTAAGCTTATGTACATAGTCCGTAATTTTTATGATGTAATCAATCATGAAATGGTATAGATTCTATCTGTTTACGTATAGAGGAAAATTTGTCATACTTTTAAGGGCGAATTTCAATTTCGGATTTAGGAAACATATCAAAGACAACCAATTTTAACTTATAAGAAACGAGAAATACACTTATTCAGTTTCAAATTACTTTACATTCATTCCATAAATCGGAACATTCTTTCTATAAATATCACCCAGCAATAACTTGTTCATAAAACATATACGCATGAGCATTACATCTATGCATAATGTAGAAACCTAATCTAATCTTAATTTACAGTATTAAACGAAACCTATCACTTCGTCTAATAAATAATAATAACACGAGGAAACAAGTTGCGAATGAAAAAAAGAATCGACTGCATATTGTGGCAACGAGTTTTCATTCGCCTTGCTTCTAATTTTTTTCTTTTTTTTTTTTTTTTTTTTTCTTGGTAACCTAGTCGCATACATCATAAGGAGATAGAAGGTAGAGAAAGGCACGCAGGAAGAAGTCGAACCAGGTCCCCCATGCTCAACCATCTGTTTTCATTCTAAAAGCAGTGGAAGGAGAGATCACAATCTCGTAGTAAAAGTAAGATCTATTTTCATTTATTACAGATTGTCGACAGACACGCGTTCAAAACGAAGTAGACTACGTTATCTCTGCATATAACGCATTCTGAAATTTCCGCATGACTTCACGCTTTCGCGGATTAGTCTTTCTCTTTTAGTTGCATTTCTTGCCACTTCGTATCATATTTTTACGTGTTCGTCCTTATACGATATCATTATGCGAGTCACAGATTAAAGTAAAACGTCGAGTTATTTAATTTTATTTCATATTTTACATTCGAACGATAAAATAAACGCTACAATTAATAATCTCCCCTATATAAAATATGAAATATAAAATGCAAAATAAATAACTTAATTAACTTGTTATATTTTTTACGTTTATCTATGACTTGATTGGTACTCGTTGAGTTGAAGATGCAAGAATGCACAAAACGCGTATAATATGCAAAATTACTAAATTTCATATAATAATAATAATAATACTAATAACAAAATAATACAATACTATGGTATCAAAACAGTGGAACATTAACTGATACCAAATCACTTAACGCTAAACTTTTAACAACTAAAAACACTCCTAAACATCAATTCCAAGATAAAGATGTTAAAATTGCGAGAAAATCAAATTCTAAGAGAACAACGATACTAACGAATCGTAACCATGTGATGTAACCATAAAAATTTCTCATATAATAACATCAAAATTCGAACCGTTATGACAGCAATATAATACAGCGTTTTTAAAAGATCGTAATTGATAGCCTCGGTTTATTAACGATGACGATGAATAAAAAGTCTCACGCAAACAGAAGCTATACAAACTTAAGATGATATCGATCATTTTTAAACGGAAATTCGTGCGTAAAAACGAGCATACATCTTGGGGCTAATTATCCGGGTGGCAGAGAGAGGGAACGAAAAGCTGTTGAAGATAAACGAGCGGCTCTCGACCGGAACACGAGTTTGGATACGAACCCGAGCCGGAGCAGGAGCACAAGGTCTCTATAAATGCGTGCGTGCGTACGTTCATGATTTCCAGTCGGTGGGAGGTTAGCTTTCGGTGAGAGCGATACGCGTCCCCTTCCCTCTTCTTCTTTCCTTTCTTTCGCTCTTCTTCCTTTTCCTATTCTTCTTGTTGTCCCCAAACTTGTGCAGTATGCCTTAACCTCGTTAAATCTTACAATCGCCTATAGTTGCGTAATTTCGATAGTGAATTATTGTGAATTTATGCGGTTGATTACGTTCTTCCCGCCTAAGATCTAACGTTCTTTTCTATGTGTGAAATAGAGAAAAATGTGGAATTAATTCAAAGTGATAACCAATTGCAGTTTGCAAGAAGTTTTAAAATTACGTACGTTGTTTCAGTGATCATAGGAAGCATAACATCTCGGTTCGACGTTCAAAATCGACGTGTAAGTCGATAAAATGCACACGCAGTAAAATTACAGGAATCGATTAGTGGAACGATATTAATATTCGAAATGGTGTTAAACGGAACGAATTAACGCTCGCTTAGCATTCGAACGTCGAATTCGACAGCCTGATAATCACGTGCTCGCACGAAACGTCAGTTGCGCGTGCGAACAGTGAACAGTTGAACGAGCGTTCATCACTGACATTTCACTGGGAGAAACAAGAGAGTGCAAATACTGCGTTCGTGAGTCAGTCGACAAGTGTACTTCTATAAACAACTCCAAGGATTCGATCGGAGTATCGAACTGCGTAATTCGAGAACTGCCGCGACAAACGTAGAGTAATCCTTTGTTTTATACTATTGACCTCGCGACGATAACGTTGAACCGATATCCGCTGCTCCAGACGTAATGCATTATGTATACGACTGTTGAATCAAAAAAGGGAAGAATCTTTTAACGCAATTCATAAAAGTATCGGAACACTTGCCATACACAATTGCTATGTATTATATTGTGCGCGTTATATGAAACATTTTTCTCATAGCTACCTCGTTACAATGCTAATGAGATTGTAAAATATGAAAGTATAACACACACGATACATTCGTAAAAGATTTCTATACCTATTTAAATCTTTAGTCTCGAATATACGTACGGTGTACGAAAATTTATTTAAAAAGCAGAAAAACGACGAAGATTATGAGATGACATGTAGCGAATATATTGCTGAATTTTATAAATGAACAAGGAACAGAAGAGCGTCATAATTATTGATTTGGAAAAATAATTTTATATTTGTATTTCGAAAAGAACTCTGTAACGAATTCAAAATGTGGAGCATTTTGGAGCAATTTCTATTACCAGGATTACTGCTAGGTATTTTATATTGTTTTCTTACGTCGACATTCGATTTTTGGAAGAACCGTGGCGTCCCTTTCCGAAAACCTACAGTATTATTTGGAAATTTTGCGTCGTTGCTGTTGTTCCAAAAATCGTTACCAGAAGGTATAAAAGATATGTACGAGTGGTTCAAAGACGAGAGGTATTTCGGAGCGTTTCGTGTTACGTCGCCTGTGCTGATCCTACGGGACCCAGACCTCGTGAAAGACATTTGCGTGAAAAGCTTCGGTTGCTTCACGAACCGTGGAATACCGGTAAACTCACAGGTAAAAGGAAAATGTTTTGTTATGTAAATTGGTCGTGCCCATAATGGGTTCCAACCGTGATAAGTATTTTAAATATGAGAACAAATTTCGTTCTGCTAAAGCTAATAGAAAACTTGAATGAATTTAAAATTGAAAATTTAGTCGTCTTTAACGATAATAATACAAAATAGATTAGAATCTTGTTATTGATACAGATTATTTGTAAAAAATGCAAAATTGAAGATCGACGTACGTTGTAACGAGATATACACAGAATATTAGAGTAGATCTGAAATAACCATGAAATACATAATACATAAAAATACATAATAGAAAAACATAAATTACAATTAATTGAAATGAATAACCTTTTCCTAGGACTCGTTATCCGCCCACTTGTTCAACCTAGAAGGGAAAAGATGGAAGAGCCTGAGATCCAAACTGACCCCAGCCTTTTCATCCGGCAAATTGAAAAGAATGTTCTACCTGCTGGCCGAGTGCGGCGAGGAGTTTCAAAAATTAATCGACGCGTCCTCCGAGACCCATCGTCCATTTGAGATTCGCGAGCTAGCGGCGAAATTTACGATAGACGTCATTGGCAGCTGTGCTTTTGGCATACAAATAAATGCTCTCACCGATGAGGAATCCGAGTTTCACAGGGCTGCTAAGAAACTCTCGAAACCAAGTTACACAGCTACCCTCTGGAGAATGCTCAGGACAGCTATGCCAAAATTGTACAAATTTTTAGGTGTTCAAGTGATAGATCCTGAGGTAAGCAAATTTTTCAAGAATGTAGTGTCGCAGATGATTAACGAACGAGAGGAACATGGTATTAAGAGACACGACTTTATGGATCTGTTAATCGAATTGAAAAATAAAGGAACATTGGATGAATGTGGAAATGGACAAGTTTGCAATGACGAAGATGAGGAAATTACTGAAGAGATAGGTATGTTGATAAATATGAAGAATAATGCTGTTTAAATTGTGGATGTTTATGTATTTATAGGAAATAAATGAATAGTATAGAAAATTAGATAAACGCAATGTTTAGAAGTACAACATAAATATAGAAAATAACGTAGAAAGCTGATAAAATTCACGGAATACGCATTTCCTCAATTACGTTCATAAAAATGCACATTCGCATAAACATTCACAGACCAATGATAATAGGTAGAATTCGAAGACGAAAAACACAAAAACTCTTGCGAAATCGTAGCAAGTAGCAACAGGATAAACTGTCGTATGGGTGTATCGGCTTGCTCCTATCGTTTATATAGATTACTTTATACGAAGATAAATCGTACGCTTTACGAGAGAAATGTTGTCGTTCGCCTTAACATGTGGTCTGGTATGTGCTTGATACTGCTGCACCGTTTCACTGCGACACACATTTTTTTGGCAGACCAATGCCAAGTAACTTGCACGTTTTTTTTTATACAACTATGCTTGTTATTAGAAAGTTGTTATATCAGTTAATATTTTTTGTGTAAATGAACTTGACACTATATAAAGAAATATCGATAAATGTAATATATTCGCTGCTGTTAACGTTTGCTCTATATTGGCTTCTATCGGTTCTGAATAACTTAATTGTATCAATGAAGGAAGGGAGTTACATAATTGATAAGTCTCCTTCAGTCAATAAGCGAACTATTTGCTGTACACTTCCAGTACTTGTAATGATTAACCACAAACGATACCATTTTGTAACAAATTAATCAGGATAAGATTGACAGTAAATGCTTTATTCATATAGCCGCTGCAAGATTCGCGTAATGTCAGTGAAATATAGCAGCTCCTTTAATGAAACGTTTCATTAACTACGTACAAGAGGAGCTTTATCAATTCGTAATTAAAACTCACAGTTAACGTTGATTACATCGCAATGTTACGTATATCAATAGCTTATTTATTAATTTTCTAACAAAATTAGTATTGTTTAAAATAATTAGAAGATTTTATATTTGGAAAGCAATCCAAAATTACTTTGTTAATTTCTTATTTATTTTTTATTTACTTTAAAAATGTCTAAAATTATACTTTCCCTATACATGCATTCGCGATTCACAATTAGCGATCGAAAATTACAGAATAGCTTTCTTCTTACGATTAGGAGTGTCCATATTGAAAGTTTATCAAACTGGTGACCGATAAAGAAATTTTTTGTCTACATGCTTTATCTTGTATAGTATCGTTATTTATAGAATTGGACGAGAACAGCATTGCAGCGCAAGCGTTTGTGTTTTTCGCTGCCGGTTATGAAACGTCCTCGAACACCATAGCTTTCTGTCTTCACGAGTTGGCGTTAAATACAGAAATTCAGGAAAAAACGAGACGCGACATACAAGACGCCATAGACAGCAGAAATGGCAAACTGTCTTACGACGCTATCCAAGACATGAAGTATCTTGATATGGTTATTGCAGGTATAAATGCATTTTCTTTGACCTGATTGCACGTAAATTGCATACCTTGAAATGTGTCATAAGATATTCTTGTAATGATTACTCCTATTATATTTGCTGTGTTGATATAGTATGTTGCTTGTCATCGTTAGTTTCACGATTTCTTCAAGTTACTTATCTCTTTGGAAAGTTTGAGATTATCTATCTCGAGATATTACCAAAATTTCAACAATTTCTCCATCTTTAATATTATATTATTATTATTATTTAATAAAATATTACTAGTACAAAGCATAACCATTATAAGTATGCTATAAGTTTTATTACAATTATCCTTGTTATAATTACCAATGACTTAGCGTACAAAATTTGTTAAGATCAGAAAATTTAAGTGATAAAATAGGCAATAGATCTTTATAACAGATTTCAGATTTTGATATTCCATATAAGTGTTTATGTATGCATATCTTCATCCTCATGATCGTAATCTTTTTGTGTTTTACTATGACCTTCAATTGCACTGTGTCATTGATTAAGTTCTTATTCCACCCACAGTGAAATATAAATAGAACGATTTAAAAAGAGACGAAGTTGGCCTTGTTTACTTAACACCTCCACGCGAAAAGCAATTGTTTTCGTCATACACGTTATTTCAATAGTAAGAGTTTCGTGCTTATATTGAGCAGGATATTGATTTAACTGAACAAATGAAAAAAGTTTTTAAAATTAGGAGCTAAAACAACCAATTGAAATAAGAAATATTAAAGAAAAAATTATTTTACCTTCAAGGATTTTTGTTAATTACGGAATATCAAAGTTATAGGTATAATACCGCAATTCATTATAATAAACTAGGAAACAAATGCTGGAAAACAAATTATTTTATTATAGAATTATTATTATAATATAATTTCATTATTAAATGATTATCTATGTCCAAAATTCATCTAAACTTTTAATGTAATATTACTGAAAACATAGTGTAATCTACTAAATTATTCTCAGAAACGCTACGGAAATATCCTCCAGCTTCAATGCTATCCCGAAGATGCGAGCACCAATACCAAATACCAGGAAGTAAGGTTGAATTACCAGTAGGCATGCGGGTGATCATACCGATTTATGGATTTCACCATGATCCAGATTATTATCCGGATCCAGCAACATTTGATCCCGAAAGATTCACAGAAGAAAATAAACGAACCAGACATCCTTATACGTATCTTCCATTTGGCGAGGGACCTCGAAATTGCATAGGTATATTAAATATTATATTTCAATTAATTTTACTATTTAAAAATAAGCTGAAACATTCAAAAATGTATAAATAATATTTTTAAAAAATTATTTTTGAGATAGTGAACATTATAGACTACAAATATTTTAAGATGAAAAATTGTCCACTGTGTAAATTTAAATATGAAAATCAATAAAAAAAAACTATCACAAAATTCCATTTAAAAAGATATCCTTACTTATCAACAAGAAATTTAAAATTTAAATGCATTTTTGCTGTTTGTCAACTCGTTTAAGTCATTATTATCAATTATATAAATTATACATCAATTTTGCATTTATCACCCAATATGGTAGCATATTACAGTGAGGTACTAATATGATTTATTGCGATCTAGTATAGATCACAATTTGTAACAAATCATTAGTGATGAATAACCTACAGTACACTATATCAAATGACGTCATAAAGATTACATTGTTATATTAACGGCACTGCATTTGTTTCAGGTATGCGGTTCGCATTACTACAAATCAAAGTGGGGATAATTTCGTTTCTCAGAAAGCACAGAGTGGAAACATGCGAGAGAACGATAACGCCGATAAAATTTAGTAGACGAAGTCTCGTGACAACTAGCGAAAAAGGATTCTGGCTTAAAATCATACAATATTCTTAAACTTGCAAAATTTAAAAAAGAACACCACCAATCTCTGTTGTGTACTTAAAATACCTCAACGAAATTATCAATATTATTAACTACCTTAGTATTAATGCGGCCAGTAGAACAATTTTAATCTCACTTTTTACATTTTATTTTTTTTTTTTTTTTATTCTTATATTTCATGAATATTTATTAAAAATTATTAGTGTTACTTTCTACAATAGTTAATTTTCAGTGATATTTTAGGTTACCATCAGTAATATGTTTATAATTATTAGTAATTCTGAACAGGATAATTTACTTTGTACATTCTTAATGGGTCGTATTTATAGTTAGTGTTATTGCACTGTTTTTGAAAATGATATTGTTACACAAATGAAACATTTATATTTTTGTAAACATTTTATGCATTAAACATTATAATGTATTAATATAATAAATATCATACGTGTATTAATACGCAACAAATATCTGAATCTGTATATGTGTTATTGTTATAGATAATAAATAACCGATGTGCGAAAGAAATCAAATGTTTCGATTAGCGGATCGATTACAAATAAAGATCGATCTTGACAACATATATGCATAAAATCGGGATGCGTGATCCGATGTATCGACACTGCTTGACACAATTTAACAAATTTTCAATTTTTATTTTCTCGAAAATAGAGCATCATATGAAAAAATGTTACTTCGTGTTTTCGGCTTATTTTTTCCCATAAAATTATCCTCTTCTCTATTGTACCACAAGTAGACATCTTGTATTAAAAAAGAATAAAATTAACGAACACAATTTTTTACATAAGAAGGTTCACATATAGAGCTATACATATTACTAACGCAAACTTATATATATAGATAGATAGATAGATAGATACTCCTAACTGTAAACAATCCTACGCGTTCCATGTATAAATCAGCTTTAATCAAATAAGGTTCGCCGTTCAGGTTAAATAGATTAACCATCCAAATAGTCGATACACCGGAAAGAGTTAATGTAACCTAACTGTATACCGTCACCACTTTCAATTACATCCGCACCATAACCAGTCTTTCGTTACATCGTATCGTTGTATTGATTGTAAGACGTATCGTGCACGTATATACGATACATTCATTGTATGTACATACGATACACTTATTGTGTCTTCTACTTCTACTCTACCAGTACATTGTCTATCCGTGGCAGCAGCTTCAAGTCAGTGCACTTTTCGATTTGTGTACACATAGTATCTACGTGTGTACAGTTAGTACAGTAGGTCGTTTGTACACGACAGCTAATTATACGATTGAAAATGTCATTTCCTTGATTAGGTGACAGTGCTTTTTCTCAGACTGTATTGGTCTTTTGCTTGAAGAATTTTCAACAGCGAGACACTTCGCTGAAAATAATGCTAGGGTGAGCCGTAAATCTGTTTACCTAGACGCATAATACTCCTGGAACTTTAAATTGATAATGCAGCCCTTTAAATGATAAGGTCTATACCAACAATATGTTTCTTTCACTTTTATTAATTCATGTGATACATGATTGCAGCCAATGTTGAGAAATTTCTTTTTAATATACTTTTTTTATCTTCTTCATCACATAATTTTAATACATAGAACTGCGTTATTAAGATATATATGTGTAAATTAGTAAGATATATAATAATAACAACATAAAACTACGTTATTGTATTAATAAATTAATGTTATTGTTTAATTTAATTTCGTTAACAATGTATGAAAATACTTATGTGAAAGCACTTCAAGTATAGGTTAAAGTGTATTTAAAATATATGTATTATGTCTATATTATTAGTAGCTTACTCATACTAGTTCGTCATATTTACATCTTGAATATACCTACATATATATATTAATTTTCTTTATGCTTCCGTTATTCTATAACGTAGTAACAAGTTTTTAATTTAATTTTAGATGTCACACTACAGTAGAAATACAAGTACTCAAAGTTCTGCAGTGATTGATTATGAACGTCAATTCCAAGAGGATTTAGAACTTGCTCAGGCAATGAGTTTGGAGAGTCTGGCACTAGAGAAGTTTAAATTACAAAAGCAACGATCAGATTTTAATAATATTCAGCAACAATGTGTTCCACAGAGTGATGGAAACAGCACTGTACATAGTAATTCATCAGAAAGAGATAACACATCACAAACCGAAAAGTAAATGAAATTTGTATCATTTTTATTTTACTATATATTTATTGCACAAATTAAAATGAATTTATAATAATAAAAATTATATAGATTTCAGTGTAGAAGTAGACCAAGGCCTGGTTCCTGTAATACTAATCAATCTAGAAATGCTGTGATATTAGCACCGCCACCGGTTCCATCTAGAAGAAATTCAACAACAGCCACCACAAGTCAAGAACATACTGTTGATTTGATTACATTTACAAGTCCAGTGAAGCAAGATAATTTAAATGATTATTGTTCACCTCCACCTCCACCTTCGTAAGAATATTAATCGCTCTGACAAATTATAAATTTTATAAAAACATTGGAGAATTATTAGTTAATAGTTATTAATTAATAATTATTTTTCCATAGCAGAAAAGCAACTGTAGAGCCAAGATGGGAAACTCATCCCTCATTATTGAAAAAACAAGGGAGAATATCACGTAGCACTAGTTCTGCAGGTTATCATTCTCGAGACTTCCGATATCAATCACTTTCTCCAGGGCCTAGATCTTCCACTGCGCCTTGTACACCAGGAACTCCAAAAATTAGTCCTGTTATGTCAAGATCTAGTAGTATTAACAGTAATGTACCTGATATAACGCCACAAGTAAATATCATAATATCTTCATCAGTATTCAGTGGTTAATGTGGAATATATTTTTTTTTTCTGTTGTAACAATAATTTTGTTAATGATTCTTGCAGCCTGCATGGAATCTTAATGATTTAAAAAATTTTTTTCTTGCTCATTCTCAGGTATATATTATGTATAAATCTTACGTTCAGTTTAATATCTTCAACTATCAATTTAATAATGTCAGGTATAAAAATATTAGTTTTAAGTTTATCTGTAACTTTTTTTTAAAGAAATTTTTTAAAAGACAAACATTCAATAATATTCATCATTTTTTTAAGAATAAATCTTAATAATTTTTTGCAGATACCTCCATTACCTATGAATTATAAACCAAGTATTACTCCTTCTATATGTGGTGTCCAAAAACCTACATTTTGTACGGATGACGAACAGCTGAATGTATTAAAAGTGATAGAGAAGAAGCCAAATAATAATCTTATAGATTTGAGTTCTTTTGATCAAGTAGATGATAAAACAAGTGTTCGGGTTAGTGTACTAGAAGCATTTGATCCATTACTTGTTAAGATTGAAGATCAGAATGACAGCACACAGGGACATAAAGATGGTAATATTTTGTTGAAATGTAGATTTACAAATAAAATAAAGTAATTGTATAAATATCTAATAATAATAATATGATGTGTTTAAGCAGAAATACAATCGCAAGTGAGTGGATCAGTGTATGATCCATTCGATCCTTTCGATTACATGTATAGCACAAATGAAAGTGTTAATTCAGATCCAGTATATGTTGCTGTGGAAAAGTCTGCTAAATCTCCAGCCGTATCTCCAGCTGCACCACCACCACTACCTCCTAGAAATTCATCAGCTTGGAATACTATTGAAAGAAGAAGGACTTCCTTAGATAGAAGAGTAAATATTCTAAATGGTTAATTACTTAAATAAATAATTAATAACTAAAGTTTTAATAATCTTCATCGTTTATATCACAGAAACGACAAACACGCTTGTATGAAAATGTAACAGTGAGAAAAACTAGACCATCACTTCATGATTGCGATCTTAGAGCTTTCTATGACATGATCAAATCTGTTCGAAGTTAGTAAAGTATAAGTAAACAATTTAGTATTTTCATAGAATTTACAATACATGTATATTAATTAACAAAATATGTTCAGGTGAATTTCCGTTCAATGATCCCAGTACAAACATTGGACATGTAATCAGTCCAATGATGGAAAATTTATATCCTGAAGGCACAAGTATAAAATTAGTTGTACATCCACAGTTAATGGATTCTGACGAAAATACTCCGTCCATTTCTTTTACATGCGATGGTAAGCTTACACACATAGAATTTATAATAAAAAATTTATGAAATAAATTTCAACAATTTAACATATAAAACACATCTTTTTTCAGTAAATTGTAGTGTTGAGCATGTTATTCTTAATGTCGCTTGGTCCTTAGAAGATGAAGATATAGTAAATATAGAGAAATATTGTCTGAGAGTATGGGGTTTAGCAGAATATTTTGCATCTAATACAACTTTAGCTCAGTACGAATATATACATCAATGTATCAAATTAGAAAAAGATATTGAATTAGCTATCCTAACTAAAGCGCAAATAAAACGGTCTATAACACGAACAGTAAGTATTTTTTTTAATGTAAGGGTATTTTAATTTATAATTAATGTTATACGTATACAATTTTGTTTAAAGCTTCAAGATGATAATCGTGATCAATGTCTCAAGTTAGAAGATATTCTTCCAAATGAACCAGTACAACCTATTTCGTATGATATACTTCTTATTTTATTAGGTATGAAAACAAAAATAATTTTTATGAAATTATTATACAAAAAAATGTGACATATTCAAGTAATAGTTACGCATTTTCATATAAAAAATTGTAGAAACTGTAGAAAAAGAAATGGAACGCGTGGAAACTGCTGCCATACAATTAGCAACTACTAATCATGGTTCCAGTCTTTTACCACAATTGCAACCCCGTGGTGTTGTCCAAGCGGTAAAAGCAATATGTGCATTAATGGGAAACATAGAGACATTTGAAATTACCGAAGCTGTTGATAATTTCGTAAATGCATGTTGTCAATTTTTACCTCAAGTTCATACAACAAATATAGAGTGCAAGAAACCAGAAATTCTGCATGAAGATGGTGATTATTCCGTAGTGACATTAAGAACAAAATTTCCAGATGTTATTGCATCTCATTGTCGAAAAATTCGCGATGCAATTCAAGATCTTGTAGAAACTTACTGTCATGCATTTAGGGTTGATTTTGAATTAAATAGCAGGGGAGAAGTTCCAACAAGTAAGAACATTAGAATTATAAAATTTAATTTTGACAGATAATGAATTATAGAAATGATTAATTTTATTATATTTTTGTATAATAGATACATTAATATCGTCTGAGGTATTAGATACCATCCTAGTTCGTGTTGGAGCATTACATAGACTGCCAGGATCATGGAAACATGACGATTATATTATCGCAGCTCAAATATTTCATGGAACAAGACCTGTTGGAAATCCAGTTTTATCCGAACCTATGGCAGTCAGTTCTAATTTTCATCCAAGAATTTTATTTAATTCATGGTAATAATATTAAAAGCTACTATTAAATAATATTACTATTACTTTTAATTAATAACAAATATTACTATTATTTTATTACTTCTATTACTATTAATAATAAAATTAACTATTACTATATATTCTTTTTTGTATAAAAGGCTAGAATTTCGTGGGATAAGCGTATGTCAAGTACCAAGAGAAGCAAGATTAGTATTAGTTTTATATGGCCGTACATTGCAACCTACTGATCATGAATCAAATTCATCAGCAGAAAATACTATGCAAAAAGAAGAATTGGGTTGGGGAGCTATACAATTTTTCGATTATGAAGGGTAATTGATTACATCTATCAAAGTGAGAAAATATTTTACTATATGTTTTTTTATATTTTTACTTACAGAGTTATGAGTCAAGGAAGCTTTTTCTTGTCACTTTGGCCAGCAATTGCTGATAAAAGATTAGGCCCTGCCCCAGCAGCTGGGATTCATCCTCATGGAGATACGCATGCTATTATTGGTGTAGAATTACCTGATTATGGTGGCAGAGTATTATTTCCTACAGAATTACGTGATTATGATGTAGAATCTCTTGATTTTAATTCATTGGATCAGAACACACAAGAATTGTTAATAGATATCACACAGCAAACTACATTTTCAAGGTATACATATATTTTTTAATTACAAATATTAATAATAAACTATTAATATCTATTAATTAATTAATTAATTTTTTAATAGACCACTTGTTGAAGAAAGAGAAATTCTATGGGAAAAACGACATTATTTGCACAATAGACCTGAAGCTTTACCTAAAGTACTTTTAGCTGCACATAGTTGGGATTGGGCATGTTTGCCTGATCTTCATGCATCTCTTAGAATTTGGAGTCCTTTACCTCCTGTCCAAGCTCTGCAATTATTGTTACCTTGGTATATATATATATATATATATTTTAATATTTTAAATATATATGTATATGTATGTGAGATTGTTGATAATTATACAACTAATCAAAGATACTTTATAGTTTTCCAGATATGAAAGTTAGAGAAATGGCAGTTGGATGGATTCGAGAACTGAGTAATGATGAACTTGTAGATTACTTACCTCAATTATTACAAGCGTTGAAGCACGAAACATATGAAACGTCCCCTCTTACAAAGTTTTTATTAGAACGAGCTTTACTTTCTCCACGGGTAGCTCATCACATCTATTGGTTACTAACGCAAGCGTTACCAGGACAAAGTCCTCAAGTAATTCAGATTGGAATAATTTTCTTTTACTTTAGAAAGTTAAACAAGTATATTTAGTATACTGTATTTTCAGAATTCTGCTGAAACTACACCAGAGGATGATAAAAATATTAGTTCAGCACGTTATCATAGAAGGTTACAATTGATGTTACGAGCGTTATTAGCCGTCATTGGGGATGCACTAAGAAATAGTTTTCTTACGCAACAATTACTCGTTAAAGTAAAATTTTTCCTCTCCTTCTTCCTTTAACGTATATTTTTGTATAAATTAGCAAACGTTAACGGTGTAACTCATAATATTGTAGAATTTATATGAAGTAGCGGAAAATATTAAGCAAACGAAAGAATCATTACGACTAGATGCGCTTAAAATTGGTTTACAAAATATACATTGTCAATTGATGGAAGATGATGGCACCTGTTTACCGTTGTCTCCTAGTAAACAAGTATTTGGTATAAATGTACAAAGTTGCTCATACTTTCCATCATTTACACTTCCATTGAAAATCAACTTTATTAGCTGCGATGATGTAATTTGTCCAGCAATTTTTAAAGTATGTTTAGTTAACAAATATCTACTGCTATAATTTATTATGATTTATTCTATACTAAAATAATCTTGAAGGTTGGAGATGATTTACAACAAGATATGTTAACTCTTCAAATGATGCGCATAATGGATAAACTTTGGTTAAAAGAAGGTCTTGATCTTAAAATGGTAACATTTGCTTGCGTACCTACTGGATACAAACGTGGAATGATTGAAATGGTTACAAATGCAGAAACGTTGAGAAAAATACAGGTTGAGTTTGGCCTAACTGGATCATTTAAAGATCGACCTATTGCAGAATGGTTGGCAAAACATAATCCTTCAGAGTTGGAGTATGAACGAGCAGTAGAAAACTTTACTGCATCTTGTGCGGGTTATAGTGTTGCTACCTATATCTTAGGAATTTGTGATAGACATAATGACAATATTATGTTAAAAACGTCAGGTCACCTGTTTCATATTGATTTTGGGAAATTCTTAGGTGATGCTCAAATGTTTGGAAATTTTAAAAGGTAAATGTATCCTTATTTATGTATATTCACTACTTATAAAATTAAATTATAATCTTTCATGTTTTTGATTAGGGATAGGACACCATTTGTATTGACATCTGATATGGCTTATGTTATAAATGGTGGAGACAAGCCATCAGCCAAGTTCCATCATTTCGTGGATTTGTGTTGTCAAGCATTTAATGTAGTGCGGAAGCATGGAAATCTAATTCTTCATCTTTTTGGATTGGTACATCTATTCCTGTTATATTGTATATGTTAAGGATTTTGTGCCATTACAATTTAAAAATTTATATCGAAATATTATTAGACAGTAGTCTATTCGTTTACTATAAAAGACCTAACTTATTTACAAAATTGAATTAAAAAGGTAAAAAATTAGTTTGAACTTTTTTGCTGGTATTATAATTTAAACCATTACTGTGTTATGACAACAATAAAACCGCAACGGAAGGACCTATCCACGCGTTTTATCAGAAAGTGGTCCGCCTATCACGCTAAACTATATACAGTGCGTAGTTAATTAGCGTTTATCGTCTGAGGTTCCGTAATATCGAACAATGCAGCAGTTTCAATCACTTATGCGTAAAGCAAACAAGCGGCAAACAATATATTAATAATAAACGGTTATAATATTAACTTTAAAAATATCGTAGAAGTTATTGTATCATAAATAATTTTAACAGACAAGAGCATAGGTGTTAAAAATGGATGATTTATTGTTTCAAAAAAATAACATGACTGATTTATATAAATCACATGTTATACAACAAAAGCTTAGTAACATTGAAATCAAAGAATTGGTGAACAAATCTAAAATGAATAATTATACAAATTCACAGATGACTTCGTCTGGCATTCCTGGTGTGACTGTGGATGCAGTTAGTTATGTACAAAAAGCTCTTCTTCCAGAGCAAACAAATCCTGAAGCAGCTGCAACATTTGCCCGAATGATAGAAAGTTCACTTAAAAGTTGGTTTACACAGTTCAACTTTTTTCTACATAATTTAGCACAACTTAGATTTTCGGGCGACCATAATGATGGAGCATTATTATCTTTTATACCACGTACATACACGTAAGTTTGTTAATATACTTTTCAATATTTGTTCTAAATGTAAATTTCAAATTTAAAATTATACTTCTTAAAGTACATTGAGTGTTTGAAAAATGTCTATATGTTCACTGTAGAATGCAGCAGGAAGGTCAGTTAACAAGTGTTCAAGTGCATGGCTACCAAAAACGATATGATCCTGAAAAATATTATATGTATATCTTGCGTATACAACGAAAAGGTCATGCAGATCCTACTTATTTATTCCGATCATATAAGGAATTTTGTGAATTCTATCAAAAACTGTGCATTCACTTTCCTCTTGCAAAACTTGCTAGGTAAGTAAAATATATTTTATTGCAGTTTTATGTTACGACACGATTTTTATGATATAAATTAAAGTACATATTACAGTTGTTAATAAGCAACAATATATTAATAATAATTCATATAATATCATATGTGATTCATGTCTGTAGTGATTATACATATATAGTAATTTAATTTATCTACATCATGTAGAAGATTTTATGTCTAATAGTCTAGATTATTCGATATATCCAATGCAAATCAATTATTAGTTTATCTTATTTCTTTATTGTTAGGATGAAGACTTGGATTGTTTAATATCAGTGCTAACAGTTTCCTTGTTATTTATATTGTTATTTATGTTTTCCTGCGATTGTGATGCAGTTTGTGATATTCTTCGATAAAATTCAGGCGCGGTCGATTTTCTAGACGAACCTTTTTGTATCAATACTTGAGCACGGAAACGTTTAACAATACCCATTTTTAATTTGATGTTCTTTTCTAAAACAATACAGAATTAAATCTTATGTGTATATATATTTTTTAATTTGATAATAATACATACCTACTTTTTAGTATAAAATGTATATTCAAGCTCTTCAAACAAATGTACAATCAATAGTACAAACTTCAATAAGTGTAAACATAAAATGATAATGCGTTTTATTATTTCTACTTGAATTGTTTGATACATTTTTATAATATGATATCAGAATTTTGTACTATCTTATATTTCGTATTATCTAATCAGATTAGTATCTTTGATATAAAAAAAAGTTCCTTTGAAGCCAAATTTACAAGAATAATTTAAATGTTACTTTATCTTCGTGAGTAATCGTAATTAGTCATAATTCATGAAAAATTGATACAAATTATTTGTAAAATATAAAAATAACATTATATAATTAATGTAAATAGATATTTATTTTACATAGCTTACCAAGTGGTATAAGTGTTGGAAGATCTAACATAAAGCAAGTTGCTGATAAACGACGAGCGGATATTGAGAAATTCCTTGTAAGTTTATTCAAGATGGCACCAGAAATTTCTCAAAGTGATTTAGTATACACTTTCTTTCATCCTTTGTTGAGAGATCAACAAAATGCAGATATTCATTTACGTAAAGTAAAAGGTATACACTGTTTTTCACAATATGCTATCTAATATTTGAAGATATCGTAAATGTCATTATCATTTTTTTTTATTAGTTGGCAATTGGTGGGCTGAAAAACGTGTAAGAGATAATGTACAAAGCGGACAAATTAAGATGTCTCTTCACTATACACGTGGAGCATTTTATGTGATGGTCTATCATGCAAGAGGATTGCCCAAAGTAGCAAATTGTCAGGAACCAAATACATATGTTAAAGTTTATCTTAAACCTGATCCTACAAAAAAGACAAAGCGGAAAACAAAAGTTGTAAAGAAAAATTGTCATCCTTCGTTTATGGAAATGGTAATGAATTTAAATAAACAAATCAGCAGCTGCTGTTTCTTTTTGGTTGAATTAAAATTCTTGGATGTATAATATGTATATGTTCATCGCAGTTGGAATATAGAATGGCTCTAGACGTGATTAAAGAGAGAACTCTGGAAGCTACAATATGGAATCATGACACATTACAAGAAAATGAATTTCTTGGTGGAATACGCTTACCTCTTGGACGTATCGATTTAACAACCGAAACAATCGAGTGGTTTTCGCTTGGAAGTATTCGATGAATGAATCGTTCAATGAACGAATTAACAAATTGAAAAGGAGATTTATTAATGCTCATGATTTGTTCTTGATAAGAGTGAAGAAAATGTAATTCTATCGCACAATACTAATTATAGCATTTCTATACTATGCACGCAATAGTGCAATAAAAAAATAGCGTTTATGTATCACTATGAATGACATTGATACATGCTTTCATGTTTAGGGAAGACGTTTCTTAAAAAGTTAGCTAACGTCGTACAATCCATTATACATATAAAATTATATTCAATTGTAACATTGTAACAGCACATAAACAGAAGAGGCATATTTCATAAAATTATTCTGCCTTTGCAAGAAATTGCCAAAATATGACAAGTAATAGATTTCTCGTCTAGCAAATATTTAGTCGCAATATCGATAATGAATTTGAATTTTGTTTTACAAGTATTCGATGGAAATTATTAAAAAGTATAGACTGGTAAGTTTACAGTAGGAAATTTTATTGGGATCTTAATAAGGATTTGATAAACAGGTTCTTATGAAAGATATTTTATGCTGTTTCTACCGAGAGATACTTTTTAAGTATGATATATATTAATAATTGTAAATTAAAACTTTATTGTGCTACTTTATTGTAACAAAATCAAATACAAGATTTCCTAAATAGCGAGATGTAACAATATAGATCTTTATAAGTGCGTAATATTGCTCGAATATAAGTTATTTGCCTACAGCGAAGAGAGGAGACATTTTTTACTTTCGTATAAAAATTTTAAATTATATATAAAAATCAAAATGTCTACATAAAATAGCAAAATCTATATAAAGGGAAAATTGCATATGTTGGTGTGTATTTAAGGGATATTTTATCCTGAAAAAGGAGAATGAAATTATGTAAATATGCTTTAAAATTTATAAATGTTTTTGTAATCAGTCTACGTATTGTGAATATATTTTATGTTGTTTCTTTAGATAAAGAGTATATACTATAACGAAAATGAAAATTTGTGTTAATACATTATCGACGGGAGATTGTTAGATATTAATTTGATTATGCATGTAATACATTAATATTTTTCCATCACTTTTATTTTATAGAAGAATTTTATTACGGAATTTTACTATGAATAGTTTGACTATCATAATTTATTATAAAACTAATAATATTACAAAGCGCAAATACAATTAATATAATTCTTCTATTATTATATTTCTTCTAGCCTTCTGTCGTTAATGTATTAATGTAATTAATTTCGATCTAATCTTTCGTTATAAATATGTTTAAAATATGAGATAATTTAATAGTACAAGTTGCACCGTTTCTTCGCAATTACAAAAACTTTTAATATTATAATTGTGAGAAAGGAATTGCGCTAATAAAATGCTCAAACTTTTTGCTTCTGCATTATAAAATGCTTTTGCATGTGCTTTCTATAATCTTTACATTGTGACATAAAATTATGTAAATTTGGATAATTTATTTATATTTTGAATTTACTTTTGTTTCTTTAATCATGTGACATAAATATAAACAAAAATAATTCAATATTGGATTTCAATCATTTCCTTAATATTTTCATGACCAGCCAAAAAATTAGAATATTTTTTACGCCCTCCGTGATTCCCTACGGCGAACATAGCAATCATTATAAACGATTCGTCAGTGCCAATATCACCGATAAAGTACAGGATAGACGTTACATTTATGACGTCGATTTACCAACGTCTTGCTAGCCTATCGATATAATTGCTAAGAATTTTTGTATCTGTCGCTGCTCTGTATTTGACGCCCGAGGTGTGCGAACGCGAGCCCTGTTGTCACCTTTGATATGCAGCCATGAAAAGCAAAGTTGAACCTTTACATAAGCCAGCCTTTCCCCTACGACGAAAGTCAAAGTATAAAATGAACTGTTTCACTGGTTTTTGAAACCTTGAACTTTATCTTTTCCTTACAAAATCTCTATTATTTACATTCTGTTATTTATTTACACTGTGTTATTTATTTACACTGTGTTGTTATTTACTTACACTGTGTTTTTATTTACTTACACTGTGTTATTTATTTACATTGTGTTACCAATGCATTAATGCATTACGCAGAATATAGGATTTGTAATATATGAATTAGTCTTACTAATCTTGTCCTTTATTATTACATGTAAATTCTTACATTCAATTTCTCATCAATAATTACATATTCTATTATTATTATAGAATATTATAATATATGTAATTATAATATATATAATATTATAGAATTAAGTAATTATAGATTACTCCTTTGGCATTAAGCCAAGACAATTTGGAATTATAAATTTGATATTTACAAATTTGATACTTGAAACTAACTGCAGCTCGATTTGTTGATGTACTGGTGATTCTCTTATGTACAGTTCCTTGATATCACAGTAAAATCGATCCTGTAACACACAAAAGAATAAAGTTTATTAACAAATTGCGAAACGTATTAACACATAGCGTAAGATTTATTCTAGTGTTGTTGATTAGATGAGTTTGATTGAATAAGTTTATTCTAGTATTAAGTTAAGTAAATTGTGTGCGAAAACTTGATGAATCATGAAATTAATTTCAAACAATAAAATAAAAATTGATTTGTAATATTCAGGTAATCAAAATAATTACCATTCCAATCTGTTGTATCATAATAAGATTGGAGTACAATTAAGTACGTATTGCAGAAGTATAGAATTATATACTTAATGCGCAAAATGTTCTGTTCTCTGTCTTATTTGTAATTTCATAAGGAAACGGTATGAAACATTAGATGACCGTCAAAAAGATGACACCAAAAGGTATTGAATATCAAATCTATTGTGTATCTCGTTGGTGATATTATCGATCTTTTTATCATTTTCCACATTACCGATTATAGCGCAGAATAAGATTACAACATTCGCAGCGGAGAAAATTGGGACTAAATACATGAAAACTTATTTGTTTCTCAAAAATAATATATGGAACAATATATAAGAAAAAGGTATTGTTATAAATTTGATCATAAATATGATATGAAGAACTTAAATCTCATATGAGATATTTTACCGAAGAAATTGAAATACCGACCGGGTAAAACAGTCAGTGGATCCATAGGATTTTTCACCGCTTGCAACTCAGAGCGGTGAGTTTATCAATTATGTATATATATTGTATGCAATCCTACAAAATTATGGAATTTCTTCTCATTTGAAACATTTAGAACCAAAGTAATGTTTTCAAAATTTTCAGTTCAAGAACAGAAGTGATTATGTAGCGAAATTATAAAGAATAACGCTATAAACAATTAAAATAACCTAAAGTTATACAAAAGTGTCATTCCGAGGTTATGATTTGCTCTATATCAAGAAAACGTCAGTTCCGATACCTTATTTATACGTATATAAGCGTATAGAAACGCAAGGTGTATGATCTCGTAAAATTTCAAACTAACCTAAAACAGGGGAACAGTATATGTTTTCCTTTAAGAAAATATTCAGGTCAGGGTGCTACCTGAGCGCTCAAAGTAAGGGCGCGTATTACTGCAAAAGGATTTCAAATACATACGCAGGTCGGACGTTTTATTACAGTTTTCATCCGCAGATTAGCCCCTTTGGAACCATCGATACTCGATTCAGGACCTTTATAGCCCCCCATAAAAGTATCTATTTGGTGTTTTCGACTGGACCGACTGGACCGAAACGCAACTTGAACAAAAAGCTATCCCCCGGAATTTCTCGGTATACGTGAAACTTGTTACGTCTTGGGGTCCAATTACGTTAGGATCGCCGACGTACCTTTACAATTTCAAAGACGTTGCGCATCCCTTTCATTTCCTTTTTTATCTTTCTTTACAGATCCTGATTTTTACTATTTCATGGCGCGATACTGTGTAACTTAGTATATACGTATATACGTATGTATGGGAATGTTGAAAGCTTGTGGTTATATGATTAGAATTGTATGTGTGAGTTTTGAAGAAAGAGGAAGCACTTTTTGACTTCTTTGTGTGCTTAGCGAAGTTTACGGAATCGTGGATTTCCACGCTTAGATCTTTAGCTTAGACTGTCCCTTTTTTCTCGTTTTGTGTAGTAGAGATTGTAAATCATAGATATTGTGGCATATAGAGAAGAGGTTGTTGGAAGCAAGCATACATGTATATAGTTTGAAGTTGTATGGAGTTAAAAGGGTATGTAGAGAATGGCCGTTTGGAGATTAATAACGAAACTACGCTTGGAATATATCGAGATAAACATATGCTAATTTAAATATATTAAAGAATATTTAATACTTATCGTACATATATTTATACGTGGTGTTTAGCCATATATACGATTTTCTCATACGTAATGTTTTTCTTACAGTTGATAGGTTTGTGAGGAAAATAGCAGAAAAATATCGTAACCGTAAGAGACAGAAGAGATACACAGCGAATAGGACGAAAAACGAATAAAATAAACTAAAGCGAAGTCAAGTAAACTAATGAAGACGAACAAACATATCAAGAGGAAAAGTACACGAAAACATAAACAATATTTAGAAGAAGACTGTTCAAAGGAATAAGGATATAAAACCATAATATAACGTAAAAAAGGAATACGCAAGGAACAATACGTATATGTATATACAAAAAAAAATGAAGAACGAAAAAAAAACAAATATGACGAGTAGAAGATGGAGAACAGAGAAGAGAGGGAACGAGTATTCGGTAGCGTGTAAGCCAGCAGGGGTTGGTTTCAGGGGATGAAGCGTGGTCGGAGTTGGACATCGATCTGGTAGTTAAGTTGAGGGCTCCCGTGGGACTCGTTGCCACCTTCGCAGCTTCGTCTCGTCTTGCTTTATTTGCTCCCTTTCTCAGTATTCACTGAATACACACTTTGGAATCGGTTACCGCGTTGCCTGGCCATTCGCATAAACCGCATTACACGTTTTTATGCTTGTATTTATGTACGATCTAACGAGAGCCATTCGAGAGCCGTCACCGAGACAAACCAAGGAACTTTTCCGTATCGCAAACAAATCGCCGGGTCGTAAATGATACGTTACCATTCTACAGATTTGACGATCTCCAAGAGCGTTTCACGATCGAAAATTGACCTCGTTGAATTTTAGTAGAATTCCAGTAATTGCTGATCGTTAACTATTTGTATTTCTAACGTATTTCTAACGTATTTGTAAATTTCCGTTAACGAGCAATATATAAACGAGTACAATCTCAAATATCGCGTCAGTCGCGTGCCAAGAGTGTACAAACATGTTTCTTGTAACATACGATCGTTCTTATATCAATTTAAATGTGTACATGTATTACGTTCTACGTTTTATGACCCTGATCTTCGAGTTTTAATATAACGGAATTTTAGATTTTTAGAGAAGAGACTATTAATCTATACGACAATCGTTAAAAATGAACGGTTCTATATAAATTGATCTGAAAAGAAACAAATATTTGGATTACGCAATTGGTATTTATACGATTAGATATTGTTAATACCGTGTAATAGTGTGTAACAGTATTAATTGCCATATATATTACAAATAATTTAAATATTCCAATCTTATTCGTTGTCTGGCCCCTCGTTGCAATAATTTGATTATGAAATAAAATGAACGATTTTACAAAAATTGAAAAAATTAGAGAAATGAAAGAAATTAATTTAGAGCTGGCTAAAGAATAAAATGTCTCTTACTAAACTTTGTAAACGTAATACCGTGTACTTTGAAATTACCAATGTATAACGATCAGATATCAGAATAATATTAGGCTTAACGATCATATAACACTCGCAGTATATATTATGATAATTAATTATTATATAGAATAATTTAAGAAATGTTTATGTAAATGCATTCCCACATAAACCATATGAAATTTTCCGTAGGATACGTTACGATTATTTTTACTATTTCTTCACATGCACATTCTATATTTATACTAACGTCGTAATTACAGATTACAAGCTTGCAAACACTTTTAAATGCGCACGGTACGTAAAACCACGGGAATTCTCGTTTTTTGTTCTTCGCAAATGTCGTTCGTTTTTTTTATTGTCGTTAAAAATTCGAAATATTCAGGACCGGCGAACCCAAAAGGTGTAGCAGTAAAGCCAGCATAAAACGCGTTAACACGGAAAGAGTGGAAAAAGGGATGAGAAGAAAAACAAGTCCAGACGCGGAGTCTCGAGATGGTAATAAAAATGAAGAATTAAAATTGGCCATGATCAGAAACAACAATGCATTCTAACTTTTCTCATGTTCTAAGGCATACTTTACCTACGTAAGTAGGTACATTTTATAGAATTATACTATTACTATATTGTTCTCCTTATATAATTCAAATATCTTATCTATCTTTATTATACGAACGTCTTAGGAATCTGAAGAATCTGAAGAATTTCAAGAATCCTAGAATTTGATTTAAAATATTCCATCATCATGTCGCGATAGTCTGTATAATGCGAATTCTCTATTTCGAAAGTAAGAAATAAGGGACTAATACTTCCATTTTAGAAAGTGAAGAAAATGCTATATAGGATATTTTAACTGATTTATAAATGCGATGATTTATATTTATATATATATATAGATATATATATATATATATATAGATATAGATATGTATATATATATATACACATATACAGTGGTGCTAGTATATAAGTAGGAGAACAAATTTTTATATATACTAAATCGAATGCAATTTAGTCATAGCTAATATAATTGAGCCGTTCGAAAGACAAATTAAGCCCTATTCTCTGAATGATATTTTCAGAATTGGTTGCTAAATGCGAATTTGATATGATCGAACACTTAGTTATTTTATGTTTTTCTATGACGTAATTAATTGAATTTATGGGTGAACATTTTCTTTTAACTATTTGTACGCTCACCACTGTATATAGGATGAGCCGATGAATGAAAAGTGAAAAATGTCGTGTTTTATCGCGTTTACTTTTCGATCCCTCTACTCTCCCGACTTGCAGCGAACACGATTTCGAGTGATTTTCTAACGAATTTACGATAATATGGCACGTATGCAACTGCACAATTTTCTCTCTGATTGGACTGCGTAAAAATTAGGAACAATGGGCACCAATAACAATACACTTCGTGAATTATATCTCAAAAGTTAAGTATATAAAGACAAGTTTGTAAAAAGAAATATTCCTTGAAAATAATAAACAACATTAATTATTATTATTATTATAGTATTAATAATAGTAATAATATTGATAACAATACTAAGTGATATTATTAATAATTCAATAAATATCTAATTAATTCATAAAATTATTAATAATCACAGTCGATAATTAAGATACTTCTATATTATGATCCTACATAATCAATAAGAATAATTAAATTATAAAGAAAAACTTTGTTTTATATAAAAACATGCTTAAGATTAATCTTATTGTTGTTAATTGATAAATCGATACTACATGGTAGATATCTTGAGTTATAATTCACGAAAGTGTTAATTTTACCGTTCCTATTAATCATCTGAAAACATAATATCTGCACTGTAAATTGTATCATTATGTTTTGTCGTTTTCTGGAAATCAACATGTTAACACAATGTAAAAACACAAATTTGTACTAATTTCAAAACGAGTTCATAAATAATTCCGAATTTAATCAAAATTCATGGTACTTGTTTAGGAAAAAGGTACGCTCTTTATTATAACGAAAAAGTTTATTTATCAAACTTTATATAATAAAACGGGACGGAAAGTCACTTTTAATTATCAAAAATTAAAAATTCTCTAAAGCCGTTGTGCTGAATCATATAAATTTAATATATTTGATCTTTTATTATAAAATTGTACAAAGAAAATTGTACGAGATATGTGATTGAAAAAAAAAGAGATCAATTTATACATGAATTTCGCTACTTCCCACACGAGAAATGTTTTTAATTTTGTTATTCACTTTTTCTCGTTTGGGGAGTATATCAACAGACTAATGCGTACCAAAAGGGTTGTCAGCGTCCTAAACTCTTCTATTTACAATTCGTAACGAGACGATACGTTATAAAATACATTAATACAAAGTTATTGATGTATTTGGTATAATTAAACAAATGTATGAAATTATATAAATCTGAGATCTTCGATCTATGTAACTTCTCTTAAAATTTGAAAAAGGTGTTGTAAAATATGCTTTAGCATAAGATATACATAAGGTCGTCCAAAACTATCGTTATGATCATGAGACAATGATCATCTCGTTATAAAGTATTTGGAGGGCCTAATAATCATATTTACAACACAGAAGTTCTTGCTATATAACGCAAGTAATTTGAAAAAAAGATGGAAGAATTTTTCGTTCATTCGTCTAATATCGTCTTACGATAGGCGGAGAAGAAATGAAAATAGAAAAGAGTATCCAAGTCTTTTATAGGAAAAATACATTTAAAAAAAGAACTGAAAGAATTGAAGCTAAACATCTTAGCTTGTCTAATTTGTACAAGCGATGTTTTTAAAATTTTAAAGATATATATATAAAAAATATATATGATGCCCCTTAGAACGTAGCATTAGTCTGATGTGCAAATAACTAAAAAAGATATGTATATATATATATATATAATATGATATATATATAATATAACATATATATAATATAATATAATATATATATATTTATATTATATAATATACATACACATATATATATACATATCCTCTATACTTCTTTCTTTTTTTATATCCCTTTTAATTATAATTTTAAACATTTATGATTCAACACATTAATCGACGTGCACGAATATGCCGATATGCACAGTGGTTCGCGATTTAAAGCAAACGTTGGACGTTTCTGACATCATTCGAGTATTGTAAAATATCAGAAATTTGATTGTCATTCGATAATCTTAGAACTAATTATAACTGACGGTATGCCTTAAATGCGAACAAACTGTCATGGTTTGCAAAGTGTTTGGAAAACTTTGTGCACGATGTATTTCGAAAAATATATATATTAATATATTAGTATATTTATTGTATAAAAATTTTGTATTCCGTCCCGTCCATTGAAAATTGAAATAATTTTGTTTATAAAAAGTAGAATATATATGGAATTTATATGGAATTTATATGGAAATTCATATTTATGCGTATGAACAAAAATTTAACCAATCGTCAACTTCGATATTCATTATAATTTTGATTAAATAAGGACTTATTAAAAACTACGGCCAATTTTTATATTTGAAATTTCTGCACATTTTGTTAATCTTGCCGTATATTTTCGCCAATTTGTAAATTTTTCATAATTTGAAATTTCATACAAATGTATTAAAAACTGCTGTTTAATATGATAAATAAGAAGAACGCGAAACATCGACAGTGGAACGTGAAAGAGTGGAACATGGAATTTTCGAATTTATAATATCTAATTCCAATAAATATCCAAAGGATACTAAAAAAAGGTGCGAAAATCTCCGACAGGTTCTAATCTTGATAATCCGCTACATAATTGTTTTTTTTTATTTTTATAATTAAACAGCAAATTTTTATACTATTTTATATAAATTTTCGGTATATATATATATCTATATATATATAGATATATAGATATATATATCGATATAGATTTTCGATAATGGCTCACTATAACTTAATTTTTATACGTTTTTTGAATTATTGTTAACTATTCGATTTCATCTTATTATTCAATTTTCTATTGCTAGAAAATTGCCTTCACATTTTTTGAGAATCATGAAAAAATTGTTACGTTTCAAGGAATATATACAAGTATCTGTTCCGGAACTGTTCAGGAACTTGAAGAAATACTAATTTCATTTTTGTCGAATGAACTTGGGTTCTTTTCATCAAAACATTTTTTTTTTTTTTTTATAAAATGGTATTATAAAATAGTATAACAATTGCTTCTCTTTCAATGTTTCATAAACGCATAAAAATTACAGATAAAGATTGTAAAGTCAACTAAGAATAGGAGTAAATTATAGTTCCATTTTATTCAAATTAAATGAGTATCATATTTAACGTTATAAATATATTTGTCGTTATATATTGTACGCATTATTCACAAAAATTTTATTATAAAATATCGTCATAAAAGTGTTTACCAAATTTCCATAAAATTACATAAAATTCCGTATTCCACATGCTATGAGCACCATTTTTTATACCATTGCATTTCATTCATCAGTTTTATATTCCATAAATATTTTCAAATATCAATTATTATTTATTTCTTATAACGAAATTCTAGTATAATTCTATTATAACATTTTTTCTTTTAAATGTCACATTTCATTCCAAATTATTTAAAAAATTTATTCTCTAATATATTTAAGAACTGATGAAAGAAAAGTCTTTTACATTAATTTATTAGTTAATGTAATTAATTTTTCACGAAAATTTGATATCGGTCGCCTCAATTCATGCGTGCTCTTACCAGCATGCGTTTCATGTAGTTTTCTTCATTGAATTAAGATTCTGTGATTGGTGACGTCAGGTCGTTACCCTATCGCCAATAAGAATGGCTACTTGGGTAGACGACAAATTGTCGTCTTAAAGAAGTGGATGAGACGAAGAAGGCCCCGGACGGGGAGATGGCGGATTGGCTTCGTAAGCAAGCATTCCACCTATTTCTGCCAACCCTCCAATCGTTAGGTTGGCCATTGGACTGTTTGGGATTACATCTGCCGCTTTTAACTCTTTCTGCCCGAGTTCTTCGCGCTTTTTAACCTGTTTACGTTCTTTAGCACGACGGTTCTGGAACCAAATTTTGACCTGTAACAGAAGAATGGTGATACCTTTAGATTGTGTATTTAGGAATATAGTCGGGAGATAGAACATGTATTTAAATAATATTTAACGATAGAGGATTCAAAACTATTTTTCTAGGCCTCTAGAAATACAAGTAATAAATATTTTACGAGAATATTGTGACAATACAAATGCAGTTTTATTTCAGTAGTATCTACTGATCCAATTAAGCGTGTGGTTACATGTTAGATAAATTTTAACGACTTCACCGATTATTATATATTGAGAAATAATTAAGGCGGCTTCATATTACAATAATTTCAGGGAACCAGCAAAATCAAAATCAATCAAAATTATGCGACTTTCCTAAACGTATTATAAATTCATATATAGTCCACTATATATATATGTAATATTTATAGTAATAATTTTCCGTGCGTTTATAAAATCAAATATAAAATTCATAAGTTTCTTTAAATACGTTGAACATATAATTTAAAAAAGAAAATTGTATTTATCTATAATGGTATCAGATACCATGATATGCTAAGTATACGTATACAGCCTATACTAATAAGTCCAATACCATCTAATAGTCTGATAGAAAATACTATTTCCTTAAAAAATACAATTTAGGTGTCGAATCTGCCCTTTTATTCCTACAAACTCTTCGCTTCCCGCGAGTCGTGTTTTATTTTAATATCGCAAATATTTGTATCTATTATTTTTGTAAATTACTCACTTGACGTTCGGACAGCGTAAGATTAGCGGCGAGTTCAGCTTTGCGACGAATCGTGATGTAACGGCTATAGTGGAACTCCTTTTCAAGCTCCAACCTCTGATGATCTGTGTAGACCACTCTGTATTTGTCTTTAGTTCGGGTTTTTCCTGTAAAAAGCAAGAAGGCGAAGATAAGATCGACATTATTACACGTTTAATATCTGCTTCCCTAATTCTCTTGTCAATAACGCGTATAACGAAGATAACGCTTTTGACGATCATACATGTAGACACATCTCATACTGAAGCCCATTAGTAATGTAAGTAAAACATGATTTATAATAATTTTAGAAAAAACTATTCACTACACATGACACGTGCGAAGGAATCCTCTAAAGAACGATAAATCACGAGGTAACTTCAAAATGGATAATACTCGTCCGAAATTTCGATGGAAATTTATCATGTATTGAATTACATTAAAAATTAAAAGTGACACATATAAAAAGTCCATATTTGCGTAAAATATTAATAAAGAATTTTCACAAAATTAGGAGAAATATGTAAGTTTAATTTTAATGTAGTTAGAACACTAAAGGAGAAGAAATTTCACCTAACATCAAACGGTTACATTGTCTACTACATGCAGTGGCAGGCATATCAATTTAGCTTGTAATTAATCTTTTTAGAAGCTTAATCAAGCATAATACTTAGACGTTTCCTACTGTAAGCGTTCAAATACTATAGCGAGCCATTGTTTATGAATGACAGACAACGTTCTGTGGTTCATTACTAGCGACGAAGAATTTGAAGAAATTGAGCGAGGAAGAAGATACCGATAAGTCTGCGTCGTTGATGGTGCGAATTCAACGTGGCATTCGAATACGATTACTATACATCAGAGTACGAAATATACAAAATGAGAAGGAAACTGAAACGCAGCGAAACTGACGGAGAGGGCGGGAAGAGACGCAACGGGAGAAAGGAAAACGATTAGATAAGGCCGGTGGCCGGCGAGATCAAAGGCGTGCACGTTAATCCACCACTCCTCGATAACAGTGCTCGAGGCCTTCGAGACATCACGAATAAGCTTCGACCTTAGACTTTTCGATGGTATATACATGGATACAGCATGGCTGGCACCAAATCACCGAGATTACTGTATAGTAACTCTTCGTCTGTGCCAAAGAGAAATTAATTTCTACTGCCGTACATGTAATACTCAAATTTGATACTGCGTTTTCTTCCACAAGTACCGCAGACTCTTAAAAATCGTAATAGCTTAAATTCTTAAAAAAATGAAAATTTAAAGTCACTATATTTAAAAAGCATTCTTTATAAAAACAACAACTTCATTTTTATGAGAAAAGTCCCAGGATTTTATTTATTTAATTTTAGAGCCAAATTAGCGATGATATTTGAGACCAAGGTATTGTTCTCTCTTTATATTTCGTACTTTTATTGTAACTTTTCAATAAAACTTTAAATGACGTTTGGATATAACATCTTTCACTCGATTACAGGTACCCGTAGAATACACTGACAAAGTTTGATTGCATAAAAACCATTTATAAAAGCCACTAATTTCAAATGTTCTCTTTTTTTAGATTATATTATTACGATTTTTGAAGAGTATTAACTATGTGTAGAAGAAAATGGAGACTTGAGTATTGTATATTTGAGCGGGGTTGGAAGATATGTTATATACATAGGTATCATAGCTGTTCAAATATTAGAACAATATATTATGACACGTCGAATTTCTTGCTCAGATTGCGCCCGATCGTTATCGTGTACCTATGAGCATTTAAAATTTTTCGCGGTAATGATAGTGAAGTAATGAAACGATCCCCGTTGCAAATATAAAATGCATTTTACGCATAGTGTATTTTTGGAAATTTGATAAAAAGAACGTTTTATGGGAGAGTTTCATAAAGTAGGAAGATTCTATGAATGATTTATACTGCCTTTCTAAGTAAGAAGAAGAGGAAGAAGAAGAAGAAGAAGAAGAAGAAGAAGAAGAAAAAGAAGATCCTTACAAATATTAATTTGAAAACTATAATGATACAACTTTGGCAAATTTTTCGTATCAGTTCGTAGATTCTATTTTTCTATACTTCGTATTATTTATAATGATTATATGTAGGTACTTAATATAGTATTAGGTTGTCCGGAAAGTGTTTTTCTTTTACAGACACGTCTTTTACAACGATGCATCTTTATACAAACATGAAACCTAATCTATCAAACGTTATGATATTTATTTTGATAGAACAAATGGATCATACGTAATTCCATAAAATAATGTAAAATGGAAAATATTGTGCATCCATTGTTTCCTTATAAAACGAAAGAAACTTTTCGGACGACCTAATATGTAACAAAATACATATAATGTGCAAAAGTCTAAGTATAAAGTATTCAAAGTATGCCATTTCTTATAATATTCAATGGATAAAGCAAGTCCCAGTTTAGGTTCCATTTTTTAAATTAGTTTCATAAAAGTACGAATTTGCATAAACATGTACTCCTTATTAGCATTCTTATTGGCCGTGATAGAGACTATAGAAAATACAATTTAATCGAAGTCACCAATAATTTTCCACAAATTCAAAGAAAATGAGGGCACGTATACTTAAATACCTTGTAGGTACGTTACTATTGTTTTAAAACAATAATTAATATGTGCAAATCGGCGAATAACATTTGTAAATAATAAGAAAGAATCAATCGTGTATAAATATTCGAATATCATTCCTTTTTCGACAATGCGCGTACACGTATCGTTCGTCAGATTCGCAAATATTTGCCACGTTAAGCATAATTGTCGATGAAACTTAATGCACAATAAACAAACATAAAACATTATTAAATCTTATCGACAGACATTTCGTCGTTGAAGATCGTCATCGAAACAGAAAGAAGAAAAAATATTCCAAACGCTACGGCATTATGCGTGCTTCAATTTCGACAAATCTTTCCACGTACTTTTTTGATAAGTTTTTTTTTACAATGCATTGTTAAAAGAAAATTTCATTTCAAAGGATTTAAAATTGAAAAATAAAATAAAAGATACAAAGACACCAGAATAATAAAACGAAAAAGTTTGCCATCCAACACGAAATTAATCCGCGCGATGTAATAGGTGAAAAGCCAATTTCTTTGCAATCGTTTGATTTTTAACCGTCCAAAGTTGTATACGCTTAAACTTTTACATCCGAAAAAAAGTCTATCGGAAATCCCAGAGGAGAAAACGTTGTTCGAAGGGGAGAACCGTCGGTTTTTCGATGTAAGAACCGCGTAGTTGTGTGAGTCGGCAAGGATTACCGTCGGCTTTTTTCATCTCTCTGATATCGGAACTCGCACCTACGATTATCCGACCGGTTTCTTGTCAACACTCGATCTACTTATACTTTGAATAGCGTAATTGTTACACCAGGTCAGTCACGATAATTTCATTTCACCCATTGTCAGTAACTACTCTATTACGCATTGACATATGCATTTCTTGTAACGCCGCGTGCATCATTCATCTTCCTCTTTCGGAAAAGAACTTTACAAAAATCAGTTCTGATACAAATTTTGACACATTTTTGACCTACTCGCGTTTCTTATGAAAACGGGCAATTCGTTATTTTCCATAGAGATATTGTTATTTCAAACAGAATATTATAATCGTCACAAAGATGTTCATAAAAATGTTATTTTATTCGAAAGAAGAATATTACAGAACAGTGAATTTTCAGAGATTTCAATGATACTCAATCATATAGATAAAATATACAAGTGAAAACTTGTTTCTCTTCCTATGTATTTGTTCATGTATCTTACATAATAGTTTCTTTGATACAATTTTGATACTTCAAGTGTACCAAGAAACTGTGCAATTTCAAGAAAAGTACGAAATCGAGAGCTACTGTGCGAGAAGTTTCTTAGATTTCTCCTTAGAAGTTTCTTAGATTTACCGTAAGGAAACATATTGCTTAACCTTTTCAGCGTTAGCCAGTTATTCTTTATCCAAATAATTAATTCATAAGATTTGTATAACACGTATCTCACATAGATATTCCTGTTGTAAGAACTTCTCTACTATTCGATAAGAAAAAACAACGTGAACAGAAGAATGTAAATCGTCAGCACGATGTAGTACAAATGGAAGAATTCGAGCATCACAGAGGAACGTGTCGTGCAATATTTGTAGAGTGATTACAAAAGAATTTCTTTCGAAAGAATACGCGCCTACCTTTAACCAAGTGTCAAACATCTACTTTTTTGAATAATTTTACGAATCTCCTGAAAGTCGACTTTAGGTATTCGCTACGAAATCAACCCTTTATGTTGTAATTAATCTGATCCGTACAAGCATGACGTTTAGGACGTACAGATATAGTTCAATCAAAACAAATCCACGTCATGATTTTGTACCTCCACCTCGCTATATGTGTATTTTGATTGAGCAAGAGGGAAGAATATTTTGCGTACTATCCAGCAGAAAAGTGAGACGAGAAGAGAGCTCGAGCAAGGGAGCAAAGAAAGAGGACTCCTGGGGCTCGTTGCTACCCCATTATAGCGTTTGCTCTTCCATTTCGCTATGCGAAATGGTGAAAGCGCGTGTCCCGCTTTTCCTGTCGATGTCCTCGAGTTCTCTTTGCCACCCCCTTAACCGCGACCCCCATACCGCCGCTACTCTACTTGAACCGGCGCTTCTCTACTCGCACGGGTACTATTCGTCAGTGACATCACAATTACCTCTATTGTGCCATGCAACATTTGTATATTACATATCAAGTGTCTTCTCTGTAGTTAGCTATACAGTAGTCGCTTCGTTGATTAATCTCGTTACGAGCATACAAGATTTTTTTTAATATTGCTGAATTAAAATATACAGAAGGGTACGGTTTATTTAAATACGTAGAATATGCTTTACTCTTTGCGAGATACAGCTAGAGTTTGGATTTCTAATAAATGGACTGCTGATGTTTATACGAATTTATACTTTTATAGCTTTTTGTATCTTTAGAAATCTAGGCAACCTGTCTAAGTTTATATTGAGATATCATTTTACAAGAATCCTTGGATAAATACTACACGTATTCGCTTGAATTGCTCGGAGAAGCAAGTTTACATAAATCCTAACCTTGTAACTAACATTGATAGGACGAGAGATTCTTGGTGGTCGAAAACAACAATCAATCACGGCACGGCGCGCGACGCTCAAAATTCCTTGACACATATGCACCTTTTTCAGCCGTAAAGGTCCAGATCAAAGAATATACAACGTAATATTTGTAATTTTCTGAATCGTAGAAATCGTTATCGCTGTGCAATTTTATCTCCGATAACGGCGCTCATACGAGTGCGCGATATTTATAGAAACCATGATTTGCAAAAATCTCATCTAACTGATCCAACGAATTTAATTGAATCATAATCTCGAGTGCCTCGCACGTGCTTCGTAATATGCACGACGATGTGTTTTAACCCGTTAAGCGAAAAAGACGAGTTAGTTCGTCACCAAGTCGCTCATGCGTTTTTTGAGCGTAAGAATTTCTTTATTTACGGATTCCATGTTTCCCGATACGCATTTTTATTTCTAGGAAAAATTACCTACTTGTGAGGGAATAGAAAGGTAATACAAAATTCTCTGTAATAAGCGTCAAACCTAAGGAAACTGGCCAAAGTGATAAATTCTTCGAAATCAAGCGTCTATTTTAAAACTCTAAGGTTATCCTTTCTTAACGGCGTATCGAGGCAGGTCAGAATTCAGATATTTGTCTGTACAAAGCTGAAGTAACAGTAACAATGTACAGATACCTAAAGGTTCGGCGTGTAATTGTACCTACAGTGTACTTTTCGAAATCGAAATTTTGCCTACTTTCGTTATATAGAAATAATACTTTGGTAAAATTTCTTGCCTTGACCTTCAATTGATTATTATATTGCCGACACGGCAAAATTCATTAGCCGGTTCTTAAGTTGCAGGTACAAATGGTTGAAGCTAACATAAAAGGGCCCGGTATAAGAGGATTAGGAAAGCAAAGTAGAAAGTAAAAATTATCTTGGTCGATCCTCGGAGGCAACCGTTTTCATGAAAGTTCATTGTTGGCAAAACAAACGTTTGCACAAGTTTTACGACATAATAGTCGAACGAGGATGAAAGTCTAGATCGACTTATGCCACAAAATTTCTTCCAAAATCTTTACGAGTCAATCGATTTATATTCGAGTATATTTAGCGTGAATTTATAATTGTGACGTGACCGTCATGCATTCGTGCGAAATTGAGAATTAAGGAAAATACGCGGACCATTAAAAATAGAATATTAATAAGATTGAAGACCGATCTGTATTTAGATTTCATTTCTATAAAAATACAAATTTGCATAAACATCTTTATTCTATCTTCAGCTTCTCACGAGGTGACCAAAATGGCGACAGTAATAAAATCCGGAGAAAACGCGTTCTCTATCGCGATGACTCGAGCAGAATGCGGTCGTTTCGAAGGAGCACGCCAACTATAACTAATAATCACGAGGAAAAATCGCATACAGCCAGAAGCGTGCGAATATACGTATTCTGAATCATCCGAGTGTCGTCTTTATACGAGACAGCGGCTGCCTGCAATATAACCATAAAATCCGGGTAATAGCCGGTAGAAGGTATTGAAGGGATGCTGGGCTGTGAAACGGTCGAAAAATGAGAAAAAGGTGAAATTTAGCAGCAGGAAGGAAACAGCACGAGGAAAAGAAAGTCGTGATGTCCTCGCGATTGTAAGGTGCTGCCACTGATGATTTGGCTGTAGTTATACTTCGAAGTGAAGCAAATACTTGGAAGTTTGCTTCTGTATATTGCGAGTCATAAATTCGCGAAGTGTGTGGATCGTATACTGGCTGATTTTGGCCCAGTTAAATATCAAAATATGAAAGTTCTTTAAACCTTCGTTAGAAGCGTCTTATTCATCGAGAATCGTCGGTTACACAATTCAAAGTTGGTTCGGTTAGAGATCACGCGAGGATTACTGTTTTTGTCTAGTTTCTCCGAGTATGTAGATCTATATCAAAAGTCAATTGTGAAAGTCAAGTCTCGATAGCAATTACGCTTCGTGCGACCTTCGAACGGATCGTGAAAAATTATTGTTTTCCAAAGTAGATGTCGATCCGTAAAAGTTTGGGAGCCTCGCTATGGGCGATTTAAACGCGAGAGTTTACAGCTTAGAGAATTGAAAATACTGGAAACTTGGGAAATCGGATATCAGAGAATTAGAATTATTTGAGAATGTTACGTCTAATAGTGGTAAACTTTTCAACGATTTCAATCTGTAATTTAATTGATAAATTTAGTTGAAGAATTTAATCAAAAATTATGTACGTAATCGTGGATTTTTATTACTGGCATTGTGCAACTATATGAAAAGCAACCGTGTTAAAAGTTATAAATATATACTAGAAGAAACATTTAGATCGCTTATAAATTATCACAGCGTACAATTCATGCAAATGATTATATCATGCAATAATTCCATCATCGATATTCGTATCATAAATACGAAATGGTTAACAGATAATCGGATATATCCACAATATAAAATTTACATTCAGCAAGGCAAACTTAACGACTATAAGTTTAGATGTACATAATCGAGACATGCAAACTATCGAATAATCTAGGACCATATATGTATACACGGATGAAGAAAAGTATTAGCACTTTTCTTCCAAATATTCTGTGTAAATCTGGTTTTTCCTTCAATTTTTCGTAAGGCAACCGTCGAGTTTAAAAGAAAAGGCAATAAATAAAAATAAATATTGAAGGCTACAATGAAATTACAAATACAATTTTTGGAAAAACACAAGATTCTAATTGCTATAAAATTAATATAAGAAATTAATTTTAGACCTATTTTGTAATAGAAGTAAAAATACGTATACAAATAAATTTCAGTTAACGGTTATCAGATGTAAACATTTTAAGAAGCGAAACCGATATCATAATTTGCTGCGACCCTGAAAAGTGATATTTCATAAAAGAATTAAGTAAAAAATCATATACATTTACAAGTGCTTGCACACAGGATTTTACAAGGGAAGCTAATCTAAACGAATAAATACTTTTATTCATTACTAATCAACGACATATTCACGAATAGCTAGAAAATAACATACTGCACATCCGAATATCAACTATTGATATCGTACCGTCAATGATGCAGAAGTCGTGAATCGGAGAACTTGCATTTGCGTTGCAACTTGCAGTTATGTTGCATGCTGCAATAGTAGAAAATATTTGACTGTCTGAGCGTATAGATATCTTCATTCTAAGATTATTCCACTAGAGATATACGAAGCAAGTTCTTTCCCGTAGCGTGAGTTTTATTATGAAGTTTAAGAAAACCCCAATCTTCTTCTTTATTATGGATTATAAAAATTGTAGTCTTCTTCATTATGAATTTTAACAAACCCCTGTTTTTAATTATAATTACCTATGAAAATAACAATAATTTTAATAAAGATATACAACTTTCTAAGTGTTAGAAATTTTCACGTGGCATTTCAAAGTTGTAAGTAATATCTAGAGACAATGTTCCACTCTCGTCTCGTTTCCTTTTAACTTTTCAGTGGAAAAGTTTTATGCAGAGAAATTTTCTAAGAGCTATAAATCTTCTCCATCGTATATACATACATCGCGTAATACGAAACTCAATCCATAAACTGTACACGAAGAATTAACAGACATTCGAGAGGTTTACCGAAACAATTAAAATCCACGTAAATCAGGAAACATGTGTATGAACATGTAAATATCTATGAATCTATAATCTCAATTGCAACAAAATTCAACGTGAAATATGCAAACGTATAGTGCCAAAAAATTCGGTTAATGTTCATTTTGAAGTTTTATTAGTAGGTATTGCGATGAAATCAGACTATCGTGACTATATCGATAAAGTTTGAAAGAAAAGATCTGAGAATATAAAAGTTTTCTATGGTAATTTATCTTATCGCGTATGTGATTTATCTTTAGCATTGCTACAAAATGGAAAAATCCGCGTAATTTTAAAATCACGTTCAACTTCGTTGCGACAACTTTCAAACTCGCGGAACTCGGAAGAAAATTACTCGACATGTTTCGTGACTAACTGTGAATGAATTTTGAAAGAAACGAATCCTTTGTACTTGAAGATGACTGGAAAGAGTAGCGTTCTGAGTTTCGTTGGTCCGGTTAAAAATCGAGGCGACAGCAAGAGGACGGAGATTATCTCACAAATATTTGAGAGCAATTAGATGTTTGCTCGTCTGTTACCGTGTTTACATTGTTCACCGTATCTAGACCGCAGAGACGTGTTTATGTATAGTCGAGTACGATGTGCGCCGAGTTCTCCACGATTCTTTCTTAAAAGTCTTTCTCATTTAACACTAATTCAAGTAAACTATATTAAGATTATGCGTATCGACAAAAATGATCTTTCGCGTATCGTGAAATAGAGCGAATTTACTATCGTTCGATATCGTTTGATAGAGGAGCCGCATTATATGAATTTTCAGTTTCGAGATATCTACGAAAATAAGCTCTAAACGTGAATTTATCAATCATTCTGAGAATTGTTACTCATCTAACGAACCAGTAATATAAGTCATATATATATATATATATCAATAACGGGATACTTTATCATAATTCGTCAACTTTGAAACAAATCTGATAATGCATATGGAAACTGCAAGATATTTAGCATATATTTGACAATGATCGCAAAAGTATTTAAACAATCCATTATATCAATAAGTTTGAATATTCAATGGGACCGTCTCATATGTTTAAAACGGTTGTGTTGTTTATCAATTTTTCTATTGAACATATGCTTGCAGTAAATCTCTCCTAGTTTCTTGTATATATTACATTTTCAGATTGATTTCAAAGGTCAATACATATAATAATGGCAGTCGTGTCTCATTATAATACTGTGTAATGAAATTGCAAAATGTGTTATGAAATACATACAATATGAACATACAAATGTTTTAACGTTCAAATACTTTTACGAGACACTGTACGTGTTACTGTAGAAAGATATGATGTATTATATTTCACCTAGTATATAAATATCATATCTGTTGACATAGAGACCCAACGTCCTAGGTTGTCATAGTTTGTCGTATTATTGTATTCGTAACTCGATTTTTTGTTACAGACTATGTAGGTAATTATTTAAATAGGTATCTATCAAGAAAATATAAATGATTTTTCTATCGATTTGTACATCAATAAAATCTTACGGTCTACGTTCTTCAATTAGCTATTAATTAACGCTACTTTTGAGTGGTTTCAATTTTAAAGAACAATTGTTATAATTACGATATTTATTTAATTAATAATTCACCGATAAATTTGACAAATTTCTTGCATTTCCTAACAGCTCGATTTTGAATATGTCAAATGATTTTAATTTTAAATGATACATAGGTAAAGTATTATTTGCCAGATATATAAACAATGGAATATTTTATGAAACTATGATTCTATTTTGAATACAGTATTTAGTGTGTAGCATAGAATAAAATACAACAAATTATAGTAGAAAGTAGCAAATTATATAATCTATACTCCGATATTATCATATCATTGTTAAGGGGTAAACGAATATAATCATGTAGAAACGAAATGATATTTTAAAGGTATAATCGAAGCTTCATTAACGCGGGAACCTTATCTGTATTAACGAGAAGCGTTTTAATTCGTCTCATCCATCATGCCTGTTATCGTCTTTTTTTTTTTTTTTTTTTTTTTTTTTTTTAATACCAGCAATTAGAATACTGTTCGAAGCAATTTGACTTTAAATCGTGAGACGTAAACTGGCAAGGTCGTTTTAAAAAACAAATTCGTTGCTTGAATTTATCAATGCACTTCCAGATACCCTTGCACAATAATTTTCCAAACAGATTGTATCAGCGAAACTTTTTACAACTATAAAATTGTTCTTTATAATTCATAAACTTCAATTGCGCAAACAATATTTTGTAATTTGTGAAGAATGTCTTGAATTTTCTTAACTACAGATCGCAAAATTACACTGTTTTAACGTTGCTCAGAAACATCTTTATAACGTCGTATAACGTCGATTTTATGTAAAATAGGGCAATTAATTTGCGATTTGTTTAATTTGTAAAATTACGCTTATAAATCTTTCCTTCATTAGCAAACTCATTAGCAAACTCGTTAGCAACAAGTACTTTTACTACTTTATTATATAGAAATTTTATTACTGAGTTTACTACTTTATTATGAAAAAATTTATTAACGCTACATATATATATATATATATACACATATTTATTAAGATTTATTATAGTATAATAAGAAACTTACTATATTTATCATAATTCTACAAAAAACAATTTACTAATTACTTGTAACTTGTAAGATTCCTCTAATACCTAGATTAATACAAAGTAAATTGTGCAAGAGAGCCGTGATCGAAATTTGTTCATCATTTCTTCCTATTATTCGTTAAATCTCATTCGAGGTACGATTCTTACGCTCATAAAGTATTATCTGTAACAATAATACGATGTCACATAAATATCGCGTTATCTACTTTTTTCTTGTATGATGGTACCTACATCGATCAGTCTTACAAGTTTAATAATTATCGTTTTCGATGTTTATTATTGGCGAACAAAGTGACTCGAGTGTCTCTGCTCATTTTTTGTTTAATTACTTCGTCGTAATTTGTTGATCAATGTTTGACCTTTCGCGACATGATACAATATTTTATTCCTGTAGATCTAACTTTGGACAGTCTCAATGTCAAATGTTAGTCGTTAATTTGATTCGACTTTTAAATAACGTCTTTTCTCTCAAAAATAATAAATTTCCAGATAGAACGATATAGATGGAAGGTTTGTATAGGAATCGTTTGCACTGCGAAGGGTTAATAAACGATATAAAGACAGAGAAAGTGAAGATCAAATTCTCCAGACTAAACTTTCCATTTAATTATTCTTAAGCCAAAAATGATTACCATTCTCGGATTTTGATCAGAGTGTTGCGTAAACGGTATCGTGTCCGAAAAATTGTCATGCATGCACGAAATTGAACAAATCAATTATTAATATATTCGTGATCAGTAATTTTATACGAATTGCAACGTAGGAAATTAAAACATTCTACAATTCAGAGAAAGAATTTGAAAATTCCGAGGAGATTATACGTATTATATTTTGAACGTTGTTTTATACAATCAAATAGACGCAACGAACGTCGAATATTAAATAGAAATTCTCTGTTACTGCAATTAACGAACCAAATCTTCTTTTTACATATCCTACCGATTCTATAATCAGCCGACAGCAAAAACTAGCAAGTATATGCCTAACAATAATATATGACTAACAAAATATACCAATGTATACCCTATAGGGGAAACATGTACAAAACCGTATAGCAAGACAAAACCACAAATCCATACTCATCTCCGTAGTTAATTAAAAAAATCCGGCGTAAATTAAAAATAAAAGGGATAAATAACATAATTAAATAAATAAAAAATAGAATTTTAATTTACACAATTTGTTTCATAAAACGAAAAATTATCCAGAACCTTTAATATACAGTTTTGTGCGGATTTCCCCCAAATACGAGAAATAAATCGTATCCATAAATGAAAATAGAATGAACTTGTAAATAAAATAAAGTAACTAAAGAAAATACGTAAAGCAAGAAAGTAGAGCATATAAGTAATAAAATAAAGTAGATAAGTAAAGCAATAAAATAAAATAGGTAAGTAAATAAAATAAGACTAACCAGGATTGGGGTGAGACTGGTAAGAAGTCTTCTTCATCCACTCGTAGGGACTTCTGATCTGCGCGGGTCTCATCGATGTCACGCTATTAATACTGTTCCCACTATTGCTAGTGCTAGGCGGCGTAATAATATTTTTACTATTCGTAACGTTACTGCTGCCGCTATTCCTCGGTGGAGTAGACGAAGTCTCTGGATTACTAACTTCGCTTCCGCTGGCAGTAATAGGAGGGCTTGTTCCTTCGGTTATAACAGGACCACTTGCTTCGTTACCCCAATCATTTAATCCTGCCATCTGAGCTTGTTGATACTGGTGGTACTGATACTGATGAATATGTGAGTATGGGTAAGCGTGAGGAGGCGGCCAATTAGGAAACATCTCTGCCGGATCCAAATATTGTTGTGGTCCAGTTGACTGATAATGGACGTGTGGATATCCATGTGGATGTGTATGTGCATGTGCAAGTGTTTGCGGAAGTGTATGTGAAAGTCCTTGTGCAAGCGTTTGTGTATGTGAAAGTCCTTGTGCAAGTGTTTGTGCATGTGCATGTGCAAACGTTTGTGTATGTGCATGTGCAAGTGTTTGTGTATGTGGGTGTGAAAATGTTTGTGTATGTGGGTGTGAAAATGTTTGTGTATGTGGATGCGAAAGCGTTTGTGGAAGTGCATGGGAAAGCGTTTGTGGAAGTGCNATGGGAAAGTGTTTGTGGAAGTGCATGGGAAAGTGTTTGTGGAAGTGCATGGGAAAGTGTTTGTGGAAGTGCATGGGAAAGTGTTTGTGGAAGTGCATGGGAAAGTGTTTGTGGAAGTGCATGGGAAAGTGTTTGTGGAAGTGCATGCGAAAGTGTTTGTGAAAGTGTTTGTGAAAGTGTTTGTGAAAGTGTTTGTGGAAGTGTTTGTGGAAGTGTTTGTGGAAATGTATATGCATGTGTATTTGGATGTGTATGTGTATGTGCTTGTGCTTGTACTTGTGTATGTGTATGTGCTTGTGTATGTGCTAGTGCTTGTGTATGTGTTTGTGTATGTGCCAGTGCTTGTGTATGTGCCAGTGCTTGTGTATGCGCTTGTACTTGCGTATGTGTATGCGCTTGTACTTGCGTATGTGTTTGTGCTTGTGTTTGTCCTTGTGTTTGTCCTTGTGTTTGTGCTTGTGTTTGTGCTTGTGCTTGTGCTTGAGCTTGTGCTTGAGCTTGTGCTTGAGCTTGTGCGTGAGCTTGTGCACGTGCTTGTGCACGTGCTTGTGCTTGTGCTTGAGCTTGTTCCAGTGTTTGTGCATATGTATGTGCATGTGGATATGTATGTAGATGCCCATGTGAAGACCCATGTGGAGATCCATGTGAAGATCCATGTGAAGATCCATGTGAGGATCCATGTGAGGATCCATGTGAGGATACATGTGAGGATACATGTGGAGATACATGTGGAGATACATGTGGATGTCCATGTGGATAACTATACCAATATTGCTGACCTCCGTCGGCTGTGATGTTTGTTTGTTGCGGATCATGTTGTGCAGAATGATGTGCAGAATTATGTTGTGCAGAATTATGTTGTGTAGAATTATGTTGTGCAGAATTATGTTGCGCAGAATTATGTTGCGCAGAATTATGTTGCGCAGAATTATGTTCCACAGAATTATGTTGTGTAGAATTACTTAATGCAGAATTATTTGGTGGCGAATTATGTTCTACAGAATTATTTTGTGGTATTTGCTGTAGAAGTGGCTGCTGGCCAGATACTTGCTGTTGTTGGCAGAGCATCGCAAGGGAATTATAATAAGATACCATTCCGATATTACATATGTCTTCCATTTAATTCGATTTTTGTACAGCCTCGACAAGAGCACTTTTTTTTAGTCAATTCTTATTAATCAGTTGAGCAACGAATTTCGAGGTTCGTAAGACTAGATTCCTTTTATCACAACTATGAGTTATTTTTAGTCAATATAAAATTTAGTCATGTAAAACAATTATTAAGATTTGTTAAATCTTATGCAACATTAATTTATTAAAAAATTAAGTTGAATTTATCTCTTTTGCTGCTTTATATCGCTAGTTCTTGTCAATAAACTTAAATTAAATTAAACTTTATAGGAACTTCTTATTTTTAAAATCTGTGTCGTAGGTTAGAAACCTCCGTCACTGTGCGCTTGTCACGGTTACATCTTATTAAATGAATAAGTGTGGTTATCAAATGAGCCCTCATAGTGTCAATAACGTTGACGTAAGTGGTCAATCTGGAATTACCAGATTTATATGTCGAAAGAATTACTTCTGTCACTGTGACGAGTTCCACAGTGGACAGAAACCAATTCTAAAAATTTCCCATTGCGAAAGTTTCGTTAGTTTGGCCTAGCTCGAACTTTTTAACTGTTTAGTTGATCACTTAAATCACGCACCTTTCACATCCAGAAACATTTGAAGTTTTCTCTTCAGTTTTCGAAGCAAAGTAGGAACACACGAATAAGATTCAAGTCCCGTACTATTAAGTATAAATTCACGATTGGACACGACGAACGATTGGACACAACGAACGATTCCAACAACGAACGATTCCAACAACGAACGATTCCAACAACGAACGATTCCAACAACGAACGATTCCAACAACAAACGATTCTAACAACAAACGCGTGCACGATGTTAAGACAGCGACGGTTTCTTCGACTATGATCATCCAGCCTGCGACGCTGTCATGAAATAGAGACGCCCGGGGTGGGAACTTCTCCCCACCACTGGTGCCACGCAACCAATCAACGCGTTGCATGGTTACCGTTAGCTGTAATGGCGTCGCACGAAAGTTTCGACGGCCAGAGATACCGCTGGCAGATAAAAATTGCTGGAAGGCAGCTCTCACACCCCCGCGAATGTAAACCAAACGCGAAACACGCGAAATAGACAACATTTTTCGCACTTGTCGCCATTTAATAGCACTTGGACGAGGTTATGGAAATTTATCGGAAGGATCTCCGCGTGTTTACGCCAGATGATGGTGGGGGACGTTTAATGAAGATCGGTACACACGCGAGAAAGTTCAGTTTCTGGGCTTGATCGAGATTTTATCGTCGCAGGAGATGGATTATTTTAGATTTTCGAATATAGAACGAGTTCGTGTTATGTAACTGGTTTTCGGAATCAAAATCCGTCGGCACGTTTGTTAAAAATGGAGGATTTCAAAGTTTTCAGGGTTTCAAAGATATGATTTTTAAACGGAGATTTGTTATTGAATATATACTTAAGTGAAACTTCGCTTTAACTAATAGTTATGTAGAATATGTATAAAAGATTGTGGGCAACTGTAGGTATATAATTCTTTATATATATATAGATAATATAACATATACATTTCAATTCTACTTCCGTCTAAAACGCTATATAGTTTTGCGAACTTTCCGTTCCATAGTAGAATAATATTATTTTAAAAAGAGATAGCGTAGATCAGCGGGGACCGCGAAGTCCTCACACATTGTGATCACAGATTGTGATCGTATTATTCGGATAAAAATATTTATTATGTGTATTTCTTTATTTATAACGAATCTTTTCCATTCAGAAAGATTGTTATTTGGTACATATTTGGCACATTTAGGATATAAATTTCCTGTCATGTCTTGGGAGTTTGCGAGAACAATGTATTGTTTAAAGAAGGTTCGTGGTAAGTAAAAAATTAAGAACCGCTGGTATACATGTTTTATGCGAATTATGGAAATAAATTGTTCCTATTGGTGTGCCCATCGTTGTATAGTATCTATAGGTACGTATTAATTTTCATTAAAAGAGTAACAGGTGATATATATATATAGAAATAATCGTTTGCAATTCGATTAAATATTTGATATCCGCGTAAATATAATTTAATAAAATTGAAATTAAATTGCATAGATATGTACAGGTATCGTTAAACATTTACATACGTATAATCATATTCATCGAATATAAGTGTTTATATATGTACCTATAGATATTTTTCGTAGGAAATGAAGAGAGAGAAACGCAATGAGAAATTACATAGCTCATCGCGTTCGTTGCACCAGGCCGGCAAATTCTGATACTTTATTGCGTGGTCGTAACAAAATCATACATAATTAGGAATGTATAACAATTATAAACTGCACTGCGCCGACTTCATAAATCATCCGGCCACAGAAATGATTTAAAGCCAAAAACTTGAACCTGTGTGGTTTCATAACTGTGATTAAGATCGATGATCATCGTTTATTACGTTTACATAAGGTATAATATGAGTATTTAAAATGAGAATAAAACGATTGCATGTAATTCACGGACAATCTAACTAAATTATATAGGTACTATTTCCAAGCAATAATAATCGAGATATCCCTTGCTTATCAGCACTCTATATTTCTTTCAAGTGACTCGGAAATAGTGTTCTTTACGTTACACGCGTGTATATACACACTCCCCATTGAATTAATCTAAGCTATATACGATTCAACTGTTAGCTACTATTGAAATTTATGAGCGCAGATCGTATCTTCTTTAGAAATTGATTTAAACCAAATTATTGCACTATTATATACTTTTATTAGGTATTGTATATAGAACATACTGACAGCGAGAATTCGTTGAAGATCCAAATTATTACAAGTGTTTTCTAAATCATCGACGAGTATGAAAAATATCCTACGTATCTAACATAGCATTGAATGGCTAAATCAAATATGAGATATTAAATAATAAAGATTTTAAAGAAGAAATGTTAATCGGTGCCGAAGATTTTGCCGATGGCTTACATTTTCTACAAAGCTGCAATAAGTCATTAGGCGATATTCTTATTTGTATATATCAGGCTTGTTGTTAGTTTATCGTGGGATAATCTTAAGTCAGAAATCGGAGCAACGATGCGCATCGGCGATCATCGGCAAAATAAAATGCCCATGAAACACTGTGTCGATTCTATACCTAGAAACTAAAAATATCTTCATAGTATAATAATAGCAACTGGCATAAATGTACCGACAGTGATAAATGTCACAATATTGACTAGCAACATAGCAACGTAGCCAACGCTTGACGGTACGCTAAAATCTCTTTTTATTCTTCGAAGAAATACGTCTCGACTATCGGTAGCCGTTCATCATGCTTCCTTTCGACCGTTTCTGGTGTTTCTTGTTTTTAAATCCGTATTTTTGTCCATCATCCCTTGATCTTCGTCCTTTTTTCAATGCATTGTAGGTACGCAAAAATATCCAATTAAAACGATTGCCGAGGATAAACTTTGTTTGTTCTTCGTTTATTTTAAATTTCTTATTTCGAAGATTTAGAAACACCGTTTGTTTCTAAAAAAAAATGTACTGTGAACCGTATACACGCTCATAGCGTCCTTTTTTCTTTGTTACTCACAACTGTCTAAAGGTAACCCTAAAGATATGTTTTTCATTTAAAGAACTGTATAAGTTCTTAAGGAACAATCATACACCTATATCATTATTTAATAATATTGGTTGTGTGATTCTATTTCTTTTTGTTTCTTAGATTATTATGTTCCAAATAAGGTTTATGGGATATTAAACACGTTTGCGAAGAAATTTATGGTGCATTACTCGTTAGAGTTAATGAGTAAATAGATAAGTAGGGTATAGTAGGTAAATAGTATCAAATATTCGAAATACTTTGTTACATTCACGCTTTATACATTACTTCGTACATTACTTCACACTTTGTTGTTATTTGTTTAGAACTATTACATATTGCATTTGTTTAATTATTTCCTTTTTTATTACCTAATATCTGGCTATCTGAAAAATTGACATTACGCACGAAGTAAAGACAATTAGGAACCTAGTTGGTAGTGAATATATCCACTATTTATTGCAGCCTATAATAACCGGGAAAACCGGAAAATTTCTAATGATCGACTAGTTCATATTTCTGTTGGTTCACGCAACATGACGTCGTGATTTTCTCTTTGTCATGTGATCGATAGCGTACTAACGTGACAAAAGATACTTGTCGGGGTAGTCAATGGACAAACAAGCACTTTGTCAAGATGTCACCACATAATCTTGTAAAGAGCGTTTCAGGTTCCTTAAAACCTGCTATTTGCTACATGCTGCGCTAAACGCTATAATTACACGGTTAGTTTACAACTTTTGTGAAAATGTTGTGATATAGCGATAATGGCGAATTACAGGAAAATAAATGTATTAAAACATCAAAAACGTTTTATATTCTCTCTACTTGCGAATAGTATACGTAGTTAGAAGTAAAAATGTATATCGATGCTAAAAAAAATCTGTAGCGTAATGTAATGTAAATTTCAATTGCTATAAAAATAATTGCTACAAAATACGAAGTACCAGGATTTCGCTTAATCGCAGAATGAGAAGTAACATGTGAAAAACAAGTAAAAAGTAGCATGTAAAAGCGAAACATAGCTAAGGATTATTTATACTTATGTAATACGATACATACAGCTTATATATTATCTTAATTTTTAAGAAATTTTATAATATTTATTTGAGTTAACGCTGAAACTAACAAGTCATAAACGCTTAATAGAAAAGTTAAATATTCTTTTTCATCATTGTAAACAATTGGGAGAAAATTTGAAGTCGCTAAAATAAAAAGATATTAAGAATTTCTAAACTCGTAAACTATTTCCCTAATGGTAATGAGTATTTAAGGACCGCTTGTTTACTGTACCGTACTGTATGATTTTCGTTGTCAGAGGTTGAGAAGGTGTTTGGTCCAAGAAGTAGGTTAGTCAAAGCTTAAGATAGCTCAATAGGGATACACAGATGCAGGTCGAAGAAGGATGACTCTAGAACATTACCGTTCCGATCAAAGATATTGTACACAACATTGCACGGACACATTAAATATGACCTTTGCCGTTTGCTTTGCATAGTTCGTCAGCTGGTTTTGTCCTGCTGATGCTCCACATTATAATAACCTCTTTAAAAGTTTCGAAACTCGTCTCGATAAATCATAAAATTGTGTCAGCATTGACATTTCCGATGCGTAAATACTTGTTACGTCTCATTTATTCCACGTTTTACTACCTTTACTCGAATGTCGTGTCTATCCGTAGTTTTAAAGACACAATTACAGAAGTCCAGAGAGAAATTTATTTTATTTATTATTTGGAAAGTATTGACGTATACTATGTACATTTAAATATATTCTGCAGATTTTTGGAATCTTCCTTGCCATAAGTATTCCATTCCAGTGTAATTCAATAACTTTTACTTTCTACGACATCTGCGTTTTACAATTCTGCTAATTTATTTACTTTTTACCTTCAATTTTGAATGTAGAACCTAACTTAGAATATAGCATTAATATTTTCGGACCTTTTACCAAACTGAACATACAATATTTTGTGGAAGGTCCGACGTTTCGTCCGGAAGATTCAGAGAGGTAGAAACCGAGGGAAATAGAAAATTTATTATCGCCTATAAAAATGGCACTTCGAGACTCGTGAACAATAAAAGTTTGATTTATTATTCAGCTGTCGCAATGAACTTCTCATTTAGGAACTTTAAATTCTGCATCTTTCAAAAACAAAAGAAATTTACAAGTATCCCCTTAAAGGCCTACAATTTATTTAAAATTTTCTTCTTCGTTTCATTTATTTTACTAAACTTTTCCGTTTAACAATCGCAATTTTGAAAAAGAATTCCAACAATGTCCTTGATATTTTTCGTCGATATTTTTTCTTGAATCTAGTTACCAGCAATACGCAATTTTACAGTTATTATATTTTGCAATCATATCATGTTAGCGATCAAATTATATTAGCAATCATGTACAGGATGTACGAAAGAAATCTCGCGCGAAGAAGAACTGAAGCGCATACACGTAAGACGAGATAAGAGATAAACGATTTAAAAAGTGATGGCACGTATCTCACTGCGGTATTACGCGTGCTTAAAAGAGTTTTCAAACCGCTGACATTTGCGTCAATCGTTTCTTTACGCAGATTACGCGTAATCATTGAGAATACAATTAGACAGCGATATTTGCATAACAACGTATGTAAGTCGGCGGTGACTCGACAGTTTTATTGAGAGCAAAACATTAATCTTGGAAGTTAAGAGAAGCAGTGCTTACTGCCCATTCTGTAGATCTGTTCAAATATCCAAGAGAGGCACACGTTTTTACTTTCATCCGTTGAAAAATAATTCTGGCAAAGAAAGATTTCGAAGATTCCTCATATGAAAAGTACGGTGGCTTCAATGGTATTCGCACACAATTCTATTTATTACTTGCGACACTTACATACTAATCGATTAATTAAACTTAGGTATATTACATTTCGTAGCATTTAGTAGGACTTTCGTACGACTACAGACAGTTGATATTATAAAACTGCGCTTCATTGGAAAGCAAGGGTATGTGAAAAAAATTATTTGCGAAAGTGTTCGGTATAGAACGATGTACATATACGTATGAAACGAAGACGAAATAATTTCTTTTTTCATTTATTTCTCTTCCATATTTGCGCACGTGTATGTATAAAGATCGCAATTGCGTGAACGTGAAAAACATTAATTTACGAATACATCTTCCTTTCTTCGCCAAGTTGACTTTAATGATCGGTACCGTAAACACGCTTTTATTTTCTTTTATAGCGCTATAAACGCTTCTTTGATGAAAGCGTACACAAGCGCTTACAACTGCCCTCCGCATGATGCACTTTATTTATTTCAAGTTTCTCGCCAGTAAATACTTCGATAGATTTTAACATCGAATCAAACTATAAAATACATTATTCGCAATTTAACAATAAATTTAACTCTAAAACTGTGAAGATTTACAACGATATATGTGTATAATTGTTTCTTCACGACTATATTACTTCTATTTAAACGTTAATTGCTTCTGACACGCCGCACTGTGTCCGCCTCCACTTATCTTCTTGCCATAATAATCAAATAATAAATCAAACGAAACATAAAACTATACATTATACTAATTTGTGAGATTATAAATTGGCACATAAACTTCGAATGAACGTCATTATTTAGCTTATAAATAAGACAATAGATAGATTATTATCATTTCAATTATTATTATTATCCTGTTTAGGAATATAGACAAATAAATTCTTCAGTTAAAAAATATGTTACCCAAAATCGACAGAATTCATAGATAACGTTTTATTTATATAAATTGATGCGAATGAATCAATATCAACGAATCTACTATCTATATCAATCTATCTGTATGAATTATATATATATATTTATATAAACATCAATTATATTCATATACATACATTATTTATATGTTCTGACGAATATGGAAAGACAAAAGAGTGAATTAATTACAGACTTAAAAGGAGATCTCCTTGATGACCGAATTAGAAAAGGTGTTAGTACGTTCGAATGCGTTGGTTATCCCAAATTCCATGCAGAACATTTAGTTATACTGCAGCGCAGTGGCTGTGAGTCGCAACCTCTTGATTATTGCACCTATGGGAAACATGATGGCACATCAGGGCATCGCAACGTCTCGTAACTTTACATAAAATTAGTACCTAAAAGCCCTTTGTCTTCATGGAGCCCATGAAATAACTGTACTCCTGCGAATATTATACCTGAGCAATCGTTACGTTTAATCGAAATAGATTAATATTATAGAAAATTCGGTAAATCTAGAAGGATAAAGAAAAAGCCGTAATGATACAGCTTGTGGAAAGAATTGAAACCGTCATTTGGAAAACGAAAGAGTAAATGTCATAAATGTCGTTCTCATTTATGATACTTAACATGCGTGGTTCTTGTGT